>PVKZ01004619.1:0-75855 GCA_004027375.1 Macroglossus sobrinus | reverse complement strand
ACGTTGCTTTCGAGATCCTCTGGCCGCCAGCAACGCATCTGCTTCTCCACCTGCTGCCTCCCTTGGAGTTCTCCCAAAGTGAGACAGATCTGATTTACAAAGTATTTTCAGGTTGATGACATTTTTGCAAAGTCTGAATCTAATATTTAATAAAGTTGGCATATTATGCATAGAAGCGTTTAATTAAACATTTATTCATCTTTATTTTGCAGCTTTCCTTTTGTGACGATCTTAGGTCCTACACGTTTTCACAGGCCCTGGAGACAGCTGACAGGGTGTTTAAGGAGTAGGGGGCTCTTGATTCTGAATTCTGGATGATGGAGGGCATCCTGTCTCCAGGGTCCCAAGCCCACGGACCCATGGGTGAGAAGGATGGAGCTGTCTCCTACCCCCAAACACTCAGACAAATGGGGCTGGAGTGTTCTTCACTCTTATCATTTTAGAGAGGGGTAAACTGAGGTCTAGAGAGGCAAAGGGCACCCAGGAAGTCACCTTTGGAGATACCCGAGGTATACCCTACGAGCTAGAGGCAGACACTGACCGGAACACGGGGTCTCTGCCTCCTTAGGGTAGGACCAGGTTCCTGGCCACCTCTGGACCCGTGTGACCGTTACACCAGCAGAGGGCTGGGAGTGGCGGCAGGGGGTCCGGCTCCCCGGCTCGCCCTAGATCTTAGGCCCTCATCGCCCACGCCTCCCTGCCAGGGGGTACACCTCGGCACCTGGTACTTTTCCATAACGTCTCCCGGCCTCCCTCTCCCTCGGTGGGGCACCGGGGGTGCGCCCCCAGCCTGTGCCTGCGGCCGGACGCTCCACTGAGCATGCTCAGTAGGAGCTGCGTCCGGGAGCGCACCCCATCCCCCACCCTGGGGGCGATCCCCAGGTGTGTCCGCCTGGCCCCCGTGACCCTCCCTGTCCAAACGGCGTCCGCTGGAGAAGCCCCGCGTCGCTCTCTCCCGCGGGCCCGCGGGGCGGAGTCCGAGAGGCGCGCGATGGGGCGGAGCCTCGCGTGCGGAGGGCGGGGCCTGGGCGCCGAGAGAGTCCGAGAGGCGCGCGATGGGGCGGAGCCTCGCGTGCGGAGGGCGGGGCCGGGGCGCCGAGAGAGTCCGAGAGGCGCGCGATGGGGCGGAGCCTCGCGTGCGGAGGGCGGGGCCGGGGCGGTGGGCGGGCCCGGGACGATGGGCGGGGCCTGCGGCCGCGAGGGCGGGCGCGCGGCGGGCGGCGCGGCTCTGCGAGCGGCGCGCGGCCCCTTTAAGGCGCGGCCGGGGCGGGCCCGGCGGCGCGGCCCCTTTAAGGCTTGGCCTACGTGGCAGCCGCTGGAGCCGCCGACGAGGAGCGAGGCCGGCCGCCGGGCACTTCCTGTGGAGGCCGCAGCGGGCGCGGGCGCGGGCGCCGACGGGCCGAACGCCGAGCGAGCGAGCGAGTGGAGCCTCCCGCCGCCGCCATGGGCCAGAACGACTTGATGGGCACGGCCGAGGACGTCGCCGACCAGGTGCGGCCTGCGGCCCGGGTGGCCCTCCCGCCCCCGGCGCCCCTCCCGCGGGGCCCGCCCCGGACCCCGCCGCCCCCGCCCGGGCCTCGAGCGCGGCAGCCCCGGGGCCGGGCTCCCCCTCCTGACCCCCGCAGGGCCGCCCCCCGGGCCCGGGTCGCGCCCCCAGCCCTCCCGAGCCCACCCCGGGGATCCCGCCCCCTCCCCCAGCCAGGGCCCAGCCTCCCGGGCTGTCGCGCACCCCGCCTGGGACACCCCCATACCCGGCCTCGGGGCCCAGCCCACCGCCACCCGCCGGGGCTCGGGCTGTGTTCTCGGGCCCTGCTTCGGCCCCCAACCCGGGTGACCCGTTCCCCCAGCCTGGCCTTGGCCTTTCTCAGAGGTGAGAGGCGTGAGGGGCTGCCTCCCCAGCTCCTGGGGGGCTTGGGGGCGTCACCCCCCTTTCCCAGCTGTTGGGGTGGTCCCTAAACCGTTTTCCCTTTACTGGGGCATTCAGGAAGCGGGGCGGGGAGCTCTGATCCTGAGTAGGGGCCGGTCAGCCTGAGGGGGTCTTGCCGTAGGAAAGGGGGCGCCCTGGTATGCACCCCCAAAAAGCCACGGCACTTTCTATTTTCTGTTTCCCAGACGGGTGGACTCACGGGGTCTCCTTGGCCCTGCATCTCCCCTCTCTGGACTCTGCCCTGGGACCGAATTGAATGGGTACCTGTCTGCACAGGAGCCTGGGAGGAGGGGGAGGCGGGCTTCTCGGGCCTTCCTCCTTCCAGAAGGGTGCAGGTGGCCTTCCGAGTGACAGGGAAGTCCCTGAAACAGGCAGTTGGGTGAGGAAGGTTCAGCGTGTCGGCACCCAGAAGGACAGACTCATTCCTGGCAGGGGCCCTGCAGGGTCCCCCCCCCCCCTCCTTGGGTGCGCTTCACAGAAAGGCGGGGCTGGGGTGGTGGACTGCGCATCTTCCACTCCCAAAAGCATCCCCGTTACGTCGTGTCTGCAGGTGAGGGGCCTTCTCCTCCCGGCAGGCGGGTCCCGGGCTGGACCAGTCAGTCGCCCTTCTTGCCTTGGGTTCACTTGATGCGTATGGGGCTTTGCCAGAGTTCAGAGGAGCGAGGTCAAGTGTGTTTAACTTGCGTGGGGTGGAAGCGAGTCATCCTGCTCTGAGGCTGGGCGGCGTGGAAGGCTGTGAGTGTGTGTGTGTGTGTGTGTGTGTGTGTGTGTGTGTGTGTGTGTGTGTGCGGTTTTTCTTTCTTTCTTTCTTTTTTCAATAAGCCAACGTTTTCTGATCGGTTATCAGTGAACACGATTTCCCGTGCCTCTCGAGGGATGATGGTCTGTCTCATGGGGCCTCCTCGTACTTGGGGTCTCAGGGTGCCACCTTCCTGTGAGCCAGTGTCTTTTTTAAAACCGATTTGGGGGAGTGGGCGGGCGGAGAGAATATGGCCACTTGGAGCAGTTTTTCTGAAGGGCACGATTTACGTTTATCACAGGATTTAGAAACGGTCGTCCTCGCCGAAGCAATTGATATCGAAAGTTCTCGAGAACCAAGCAGGACTTCGGTTTTTCAATTTCCACTGACATAGTTTCAGTGACCTAGTTTCATTGCCCGGAGTGGCAGCTCCCTGCGAAGGGGGCTCCTTTCAGCCAAGGGGACCGTCAGTTAGAGCTACAGACCCTGGCTCTTCAGCCTGGAAAACCCTGGTTTTGCAAGCGAATTTCATAACCAGACCCAGAGAAAACGTCAGGCAAGCTGTTTGCAACTAGCAACGGATAAATGAACTCCTCGAGAGAAAGAGTTCAGCTCTTTCCACGTCCTCCTCCTCCCGCGCGCATTTCATTTTAAATGAATGGAGCAGAATCTTGGACCTGGGAAGGCCCGCAGCACCCCGTGCCCGCGGGCAAGGAGGGCGAGGCTGCTGGACGGGCCTGGCGTCCCTCTCCGGCACACGCAGGGGAGAGCACTGCCGCCTAAAAGCCGGGGGGACCGGGCTGTGTCTGTCCGGCAGCGCCCGGGCCCCCCTCGGTGGTAGGGGACGTCAGCAGACACCCCTGTGCCCCTTTGTGGGGGACTCGGGGGGCGGGCAGCAGCCCTGGTGCTCTTCAAAACCAGACAGGAGCCTCTTGTGCCTCGGGGCAGGCTTGGCGCGGGAGGAGGACGCGGCGGATGACAGGGCGCAGAGCCCGTTGTGGCTTCCTTGGGACAAATCTGGCTAAGCCTCGGTTGTGCGTTTTTTAACACTTCTCCACGTGGCATTCACACAAAGCCGCTGATGACAGATGTGCTGCAAAGCCAGGCCTTTGAATCGAAAGCCAGCTAATTGGAAGGGAGTGGGGAATACTGAGCTCTCCGATCAGACAATGTGACGTGTCTCTTTCTTTAATCCTGCGTTCAGAAAACAGCAGCAAAAAAGCAGTGACGACGGGGTCTGAGCAGGAAGGCAGGGCCGCAGGGGGTGGCCCCAGGAGGCCGCGCGCCCTCCCTGGTAGCGACAGCGGCACCGAGCCCACGGCCGCAGCACCGGGCCGGGTCCTCCGTGCGTGTTCCTGTGGCCCCCTCTGGACCGTGCACGGTGGGCCTCAGCGTCCCTGTCTGCGGACGCGGAGAGAGGGAGGCCTGCTATGGTCGGGCCGGCACGTGGGGGGCTGAAGCTCTGAGTCTGTGTCTCGGGGTACCCCCAGTCCGGACGCCTCGGCACCCCGCTGTGCTGTGCCCTTCCCTCGGGGCCCGGAGAGGCGAGGGCACAGGTACGCGGTCCGGGTCGTTTCTGTGGACAGGCTGTGCAGCCGGGGACAGTGTCCTCCTGCTCTCAGGAGAAACCCCCAGAGTGCTCTCTGCGGGCTCTGGGCACTCGGGGGCCATCTGAGGCCAGGTCGGGAGGGCCAGAGACTAATGCGCCCAGCAGTCCTGGCAGCTGGCACTCGCTGCCACCTGGGAGACGGAACCTCGAGACATTTACAGGTGTAAACAGGACTCTTAGCGCCTAATGGGCTCTGCCTGATGGCTCAGCACCCAGGTGGCAGGCCGCACGGGCCTCATTCTCCAGTGTGTACTTTGGCGTTTTTACCTGTCCTTTGGCACGACAGAGCCTGTCCTGGGAACTGTCACCCGCAGGCGCGCCCCTTGGCCTCTGGTCAAGTGTAGGGGAGCGAGGATGGCCTTGACCGGACACTGAATCGGCATTTACGGCCACGCGTGAGGGCTCTGGACTGGCAGCTCGCGAACGGCCATCAGGTGTGGTGACGGGGGTTCTGAGCATGTCCCTCGTGCTCCTCTCTCTGTCACCGCCCGCCCCAGGGGCTTCCGTCAGGGCAGGACGAAGGCAGAGAGGCACCGACTTGCTTTCCTGTCACCCGACTTAGGCGGGGGGCTCTGGAAGGCCACCCGCCCCTGCCGGTGGAGACGCGGGGAGGCAGGCGAGCTGCCGCCGACTGTCTTCTGCGTGGCTTGTCACTGCGCTCCTACAGTCAGTCTCTTTGTAGAGAACGCGAGGCCATCTCCCCAGCTTGGGGCTGGGGGACATTTCTCCCTGTCCCTCGAGGCGCAGCACGAAGCGACAGAGCAGGGAGACGGGCCGGGGCGTCCTGGGGTCACGGATGTGCACGTGTGACACCGAGCTCCTGTCCCCGCCACACTCAGCCCGATGTGCGGGTCCCAGCTTTCTAGCTGTGCTGGTGTGAGTCGTTTTCTGAGAAGGGCAGCTCGGTCCTCGGTGGAGGGGACGGCTCCCCTGCCCGTCCCCTTCCTCGGCATCCCCACCGGCCGGGGCCGCAGTCTGCTGTCTCCAGTTCCCGTTGGTCCCGAGCACCACGAGGCGTAGGTGGCCGTGCCGCGTGGAGCCGCAGGGAGGTGGCCGTGGGGCGTGATCGCGGCCCTCCCAGTGAGGACTCGGGCCGGGTGTGAGCACGTCTCTTAAATCCGCGTCAGTCCTCTCTCTAGAACAACACCCGTGAGTCAACCTCAGATTCCCGCACGTGCGAAGCCGCTCGGGCGTCGTCACTGCTTGTGAACGCTGCACGCGTGACCGTGGGGGTCCCCGACGTTGCTGTGCGCGGCCTGCCTTACAGGTGCCTGGCTGTCACCCCCCTCCCGCAGGCCCTCCCTGCTCTGTGTGCGCCTCCAGTCGTGTCCCCGTCCTGTCCGGAGGGCCGGGCGTGCTCGGCAGGTGGCCCCTGGCCCTCCGTGCTGGACGCCGGCCTGGCACGGACACCGGAGCGGCTGCGCGGGTGCCTGGGGGGGCCTCCTCCCTGCTGTGGACACTGAGTGGACACTGAGTGGACGCTGTCCGGAACGGCGCGGTGCGGGTTCAGCGGCCACTGTGACCGCAGTGACCGAAACACGCGGGGGGAGTGAGATCAAAGTGGGGTCATCTCGTCAGCGGTTTTCTCCTTGGTGCTCGGCCAGCGGGACGGGGGACCCCACCGCGTGTGACTTTGGGGATCGGGCGTCTGCTCGGTTCAGGGCATGTGCACGGGGCTTTTCGCGTCTCCTGCCCGGGTGAGCGGCGCTGGAGGCAGGAGTGAGTCACCTGTCTGAAGGGCAGGCTCTCCCTGGCTCGCTAATCCCCTTCGCCAGACACTCCAATTAGAGCGCAGACTCAGCCGCTTCTGGACACTGCCCCGCCTCGGCCTGGCCGCAGGTGGGCCCGGCCCGTTTGCCCTGCGGTGAGGACGCCGGGAGGCAGGGCGGGGAGCGGCCGCCAGCTTCACCTGGGAGGCGAGTCAGGACACCTCCGATGTCTGTCCCTGTATCCCTGCGCTGTCTCCCGGGGGTCCCCTCCCCAGAGTCCGCCCAGCCTCTCTGTGCTACCCCGGGCCTCACGTCCAGGGGCCGCCCGTGTCGAGGGCGGGCTTCCCGGCCGGGCTGAGGGTGCTGTATCTCCGTGCCTGTGGCAGAGACTGGAGGGTGTGTGGCGTCAGCTGTGCCCATGACACGGGGAGTGTGTTTGCACCCGGCGTGCTGCACCCTGCGTGTGTGCTCTGTGTGGACCCCGCAACTCGTATCTGCCACCTCCTTTTTAAACACGCCAAGCCGGCTGCCCTCGCTCTGTGGAAGGCTAGCGGAGGCCCCTCCAGTCACACGCTCGTCCGCGGTCACAGTGCTGGTCAGGGGGGCCACAGCTTCCGCCCGCGGTCACCCGGCCCCGCTCGGCCGTCTGTCCTCGTGACTCCCGCCGGCATTTCGTGGGAGGTGGGCCGGGCAGGTGCGTGCGGTCAGCCCTTTGGGGCTCGAGCTCAGTAAACTTGAGGAGCGTGGACACCTGGCTTGCAACCCCTTCTACCTCCCTCCCCGCCCAGGTGAGCCAGGCTTCTCTTTGCTGATGAGCCAAAGTGACACACTAACGCTCGACCTGAACAGCCGGAAGCGCCCTGCCTGCCACTGACAGCTGTAGCCGTTTCTGGGACTTCTTGAAATGCCAGTAATTAAGAAATGCTCTTGGATTCATCTTCATTTATTCCCACAATAGGTCTAATCAGCCCTAAGAGGGACCATGACTTAATCTGTCCCTTCGAGGGGACGGTTCCCCAGATGCCCTTTAGACTCTTGCTGACATGTCACTCGTGTGGGTGGCTCCCCGATCTTTCTCCCAGGCTCGTGCTGTTATCACGTATCGTAGGGTCGCTGTCCTTGTGAACCAGAGGCTCGTGTGACTTGGTGAGACAAAGGGCAGATGGGGCCCCTGGGTGACGTCTGCACCTGGGTTTCTACGTGTGTGTGTGTCTCTCGGTCACGCCATGGTAAGTGGCATCCTGGCAGGAGGAAGTTATAAATGAGCTTCTGCCGTTGACATTTGCCGGTGATTTAATACGCCTGAGTTCATAGCTGTTGAAACAGTTGTCCGTCGTTCGCCAGCGTGTTCTCAGTGTGCTCTGGCCTACGCAGGCTTTTAAAAATATCCCAGCGCTTCCTCCCCGTTAGCCGCTCCGAGTGCACACGGGCGTGTTCTCCGCCGGGCGCCCGGGCTTGAGCCCTCTGGACGGGAACCCCGCTGAGGACCAGGGCGTGTGCCGGGCTCCTGACTGCGAAGGGGGGCTGGCGCGCCCTCTCTGCTCCGGAGCCTGGGGCTCCACGTCAACACGCGCGCTTCTTGTGGCCCGCTGTGAGGCCCTCTGGGCCCGGGACCGTGTGTGTCACCCAAGTGGATCGTCTCGGGCGCGCACGTGGCTGCCTTCCGTCTGGGGCGGCTCTGAGCACTGCGGGCAGGGCCGGGAGGCCGGGTCCGGTCTTGGCACCGAGTGTCAGGTCGGCACCGTGTGGGGGAGCCCCTCCCCGCTGGCATTCGGCCTCCCGTCTGTAGAACGAGAGGTGGTTCTGAAGGGGTTGGGGTCATTTTGCTGCCTCCTCCGAAGGGACACGTGGGAGTGTCTGGAGGCATGTGGGGGCTGTCACAGTTGGGGGGTGCTGCTGGTGGCGTCTGGTGCGCAGAGGCCGGGGATGCAGACACTGCAGGACAGCGCGGCCCGGCCCCAGGGCCCGTGGCCTCCGAGGGCCGCTCACTGCGTCCGGGCTTCTCGCTCGCCAGTGCCCTCGGCAGTAGGAGCTGTCGTGCCCCGTGGTGGTTCCACGTTTTGCGACGTGGCCGCCCCCGACACGTGTCTGCTGCGGTGACGGGCGCTCCCAGCAGAGCATGCGCCGTCAGCCGCAGGGGCCGGTGTCAGCCGGGGTGTCAGGCACAGCGTCGACAGCCCCGGGCGGGGTTGTCCGTCCAGGGCGGTCACACACCCGGGCCCCCAGCGGGTGCAGCGTCCCACGCACCCGCGCCCGGGAAGCCCCGGGAAGCCCCGGGAAGCCCCGGCTGGGCTGGGCTGGGCTGGGCTGGGCTGGGGGGCCCCGCCCCGGCCTCACCGGGCGTGTTGGCCCCCAGTTCCTCCGGGTCACGAAGCAGTACCTGCCGCACGTGGCGCGCCTCTGCCTGATCAGCACGTTCCTGGAGGACGGCGTGCGCATGTGGTTCCAGTGGGGCGAGCAGCGCGACTACATCGACAGCACCTGGGGCTGCGGCTACCTGCTGGCCTCCTCCTTCGTGCTCCTCAACCTGCTCGGGCAGCTCAGTAAGTGGCGCTTGCGACGCCCTGGCCGCAGCCCGCGCTGGGCGAGCGCCTCCCAGGGTCTCCCGAGACGGGTGTCCACGCTCATCCCCTCCCGGCCGGGCCGGGCCCTGGCGCGCCGGGCTTGCTAATGACATAGACGCAGCCCGGTTTTAACGGGCCGGAGCAGACATGGGGGACGCGGGCGGGCGGGATGCCACTCGCGTTGGCCAGCACGGGCCTTCTTGCCCTGTGCGTGGGGCGGTTTCAGCTGGTCCTGGCGGCACAGCAGCGCCTCTGGTGGCAGCCGGCGGGGATGGGCCCGTTCTCTGTAGCCAGGGGTCCGCCTTACAGCCCGGCGGCCGCGCGCGCGGGGCCCGCGGGCCATGCTCCCACACGCAGACTCGCCCCGGGTCCGTCGCGGGGCTGCTGCGCCGGAGGCCCGGGCGAGGAGGCCCGGTGCGTGGCGTCCCCTCGCCGCGGACGGCGGCCCCTGAGCCTCGCCCGACTCCCTTGCAGCTGGCTGCGTCCTGGTGCTGAGCCGCAACTTCGTGCAGCACGCCTGCTTCGGGCTCTTTGGGATCATAGCGCTGCAGGTAAGCAGGGCGGAGGGGCCCGGCCGCCGCCCTGTGCCCGCCTCGCTCCCTCAGCCGTCCGCGTGTCTCTGCTCAGGACTCCTTTTGCTCTGAGAAATGGCTCGGTTTTCTCCCACAAGCTCTGGGAGCCAGTCATCCAGCGGGACGGCCCTGAGTAGGCGCTGGTTCTGGGCACCACTTCCTGTGTGTCCTCTGACAAGGGACACGACCACGAGGTTGGCTGCAGCCAGCGCTGGTCTTGCAGCTACCGGCCTCCCCCGTGAGGAACAGCCCTCGCCGATCGGAAGGTCTTGGGCACGTGGCTTCTCACGCGAGACAGTGTCCCGGCGCTGCTGTGCTCTTGTGCACGCTCGGGCACAGCCCCGATGGGCCAGGGCCAGGGCCACCAGCACTGACAGATGCTGAGCCTGACGGCGGGCCTTGGGGCCGGCCTGGGTGTCCTAACACGGTTTTGTGTAGCTTATAGTAGAACATTTGCCGAACGCTATTCGTTCTGTAGAAAGAGGAGCGTGTTGGAAAACGCTGAGACTCAAGTTTCTCTGTCCTTGTCCCCGCAGACGATTGCCTACAGCATTCTCTGGGACTTGAAGTTCTTGGTGAGGTGCGTGTGTCCGGGCGGCGGGCGGCCGGCTGTCCTCCCTCCCTGGCTTGGCACTGTCACTGTCCGGGGCGGGGAACTTCTTGGGGTCCAGACTGTGCTTCTGGGACTCGGGTGGAGGGCGGCAAAGCCTTTGGGAGCCCCTCCCCGGAGCCCTAGAACGCAAATGAGGGTGTCTCTCCCGACCCCAAGGTTCAGGAGGGGGGTTGTCCGAGTGGAAACATACTAGCTCACCCAGCTGGTGCCCAGCGAGGCAGAGGCCAGGGCTGTGCCCGGGTGTGTCCGGCGGCCTGTCATCGTTGATGGCACAGATGCAGCCGTGTCTCCAGTCGCGGGGGGCTTCCGAGGGGGGACCTCGCGTCTGCGGTCGGTGGCGCCGTGGGGCCTGCCGAGCCCTGTGACCAGCCCGGCGTTTCCGCCCCGCAGGAACCTGGCCCTGGGAGGGGGCTTGCTGCTGCTCTTGGCGGAGTCCCGCTCCGAGGGCAAGAGCATGTTCGCGGGCGTCCCCACCATGCGCGAGAGCTCCCCGAAGCAGTACATGCAGCTGGGGGGCCGGGTGCTGCTGGTGCTGATGTTCATGACCCTCCTGCACTTCGACGCCAGCTTCTTCTCGGTGAGGACCGCGGGCGGCGGGGCGGGGGGCCCGGGGTGCAGTGCGCTTCCGGCCCGACCCTGGGGAGCCCCAGCTTGTGAAGTGCAGGTGGTTTTTAACGTCCTCCAAACCTCGGCGCTTCAGACCGTGGCCTCGTCCCCGTCCGCAGCACGGTCCCCAGCCGTCAGCGGGCGTCTCTCCGCACACCACACTGCTGCTGCGGTGACCGCGGGTCCCGGGGGTCCCCGGCCCCTCCCGTGTGCTGAGTCTCTCGCCCCCCCCCCCCCCCCCCCCCCCCCCCCCCCCCCCCCCCCCCCCCCCCCCCGCAGATCCTCCAGAACCTGGTGGGCACGGCCCTCATGATCCTGGTGGCCATCGGCTTCAAAACCAAGCTGGCCGCCCTGACGCTCGTCGTCTGGCTGTTCGCCATAAACGTGTACTTCAACGCCTTCTGGACCATCCCCGTGTACAAGCCCATGCACGACTTCCTCAAGTACGACTTCTTCCAGACCATGTCGGTGATCGGAGGCCTGCTCCTGGTGGTGGCTCTGGGCCCCGGGGGCGTCTCCATGGACGAGAAGAAGAAGGAGTGGTAACAGGCCCGGCCCTGCCCGGCGAAGACCCGTGGCCGTCGAGGACTGGTTCGGGGTGCACTCGACAAAACTGCCAGCATTTCTGTACCCTCCTCCCCCTCCCCTCGGTAAAGGCACAGATGTTTTGAGAACTTTATTTGCAGACACCTGAAATTTGATGGCTAGATCTGCTCTGCACCCCCCGCCCGGGAGCCGAGCGCTCGGAGCTGGCCGGCCGGTGGCCCCTGCCTCCCTCGGCGCGAGTGGCTGGGGTGGCTGTGGCCTCTTCGTCCTCTTTTTTGGGTGGTGGGGGGCCTTCGGGCTGTACCGTGAGCAGATACATCTGTGTGTCATCCGAAGCAGTCTCCCTCTTATTTTTTTAGTTTGTTTTTAGCTCAAACGACCACGTGACTTGCAACGGCCCCGCCAAACGTCACTCTAACTCCCGGGCCGAAAATCTCAACGGTCGCTTCCAGGCTGTGCTGCCCTGCATGGTACCCTTTATGGGGACAGTGAGCAGACCTAGGAAAACCCCTCCCCGACAGCGCGAGGCGGGATTAGAAGAGTGACGGTTCTGGTATAAGGCGCGGGTCCATCAGAACATCGACCCGGACTGGCGCACGGCTCTTTATGGGGTCACACGGGGAACTTAGGTGACTCAGGGTGGGGATGGAGAGTCTAGACGTCCTCGGGGAAGCAGCCCGGGGCCTGCAGGGGCCTGCAGGGACCTGCGTGCCCACCTGGCCCTGGCTGCTCCCGAGTGATGGGTGTGGGAGGAGCAGGGCAGCGACAGCGCCGCTCGCAGACTGGTTACCTCGCTCGCAACCTCGTGCGGCCTCAGGTGCCGGGCGATCCCAGGCCGCACACCCACGATGGGAGGGACATTACCACGAGGCGGTGCCGCTCAGATCAGTTTGCTGTGCCGAGTGCAGCCCCCGTCCTTAGTCGTGATGCCTTACGGAGCGGGTCTGACTGCCGTCACGTGTTCTAATGGTGCCTTACGCTGCATCTCTTTCCTGGGGGGCGGGAGTGCTCCTTCTGCGCTCATCCTCGCTGTAGTGAAGGCCCCGGGGCAGTGAGCACATCTCTGCACCTCCCGCTGTCCCCGACCCCAGAGCTCTGGGGGACAGACCGACTTGGCCAGGCTGACCAGACCCAAGGCCTGGAGGCCCCTCAGCCTGGCCTCGGAGCGTCTCTCCTCCGGTCGTCGGCCTGGCGTGCAGGCCTCAGGGCCACCCCGGGCTCCGTGTTCACCCTCCTGACCAGAGCCAGGGTGGCTTGGGTGGGGGCCCCCAGGCCTCAGCCAGCCACACGGGCAGGGGAGGCCACCTTTTGTCCCCCAGTGCTTAGACCCATGCCTGGCTCGGCAGCCTGGCCCTGCCTAACCCCAGGGGAGTGAGGGTGCACCCGCTGCCACCCTGCCTGTGTCCCAGCCATAGCAGCAGCGCTTCCCGCGGTGTTTAGATGGGGCAGTGGCTGAGAGGTGCGTTCCTACTGCCCCAGCAGGCTCCCCGCACGGAGGGTGGTTCCTTGACCCAGCCCAGGCCAGCCAGCCGCCTGGCCCACCCCCTTTCTGTGTCAACACAGCGTGACAGCCCCGTGAATGGCACCACCAGCCCGGCTGGCCTCTCTGTGGCAGCTTCTGGCAGGGCAGGGGTCCTCGGCACTGTGTGTGGGGGCTTTAGTTGGTTTGTAAGCCCAGGAGGCCAAGGGGTGCGGTCGCCCCCAGTTATCCTCAATGCCAAGGTCGTTCCCGCCTCCCAGGCCCCAAGGGGGCTAGTGCCTGGGCCCGGGCAGATGCCTTGGTCGGGAGGGGTGGAACGTAGGGTCTACCAATCGGTTTTGGCAAAACGGTTTCTGAAAAATTTTTTGCTTTTTGTGGGAAATAGGTATAAATCTCATTTTATGCTGTATTTTATATCTTAGTTGTGTTTCAGAACATTCTGATTTTTGGAAACACATAAAAATAAATAATGGCATTTGTTGTACAGAGTGTGACCCTCTGGTGCTGTCCGGTCGGGTGGGACCTGCCGGGGCCCCAGGGGCCCCAGTGAGCGGACGGACCCTCAGAAGCCACGTCCAGACGGTTCTTCCCTCGGGGTCCACGCTGCGTCCTGGGTGCAGGGGTCGGAACCACGGCATCTGAGGGGGATAGCCCCAGCCCTGCCCTCGGGGACAGCGTGGATGGAGAAAGGCTGGGGACGCCCCAGCGGCCCGGAGGGCAGCTGGAAGAGGGCCTGGGGCGGACACCCGGAGAGCAGTCTCGAAAGGCTTAAGACGCGTGTTCTCAGCAACGCTTTATTAACCCAACGGCTTGGAGCAGAAGCGCTTAGGTTTGCAGTGGTGACCTTTGAACTTCTTCTGTGCTGAGCCCAACTGCTTCTGTGTCGGGAACAGGGTCCCGATCATTCCGAGGCCCAGCGCCGGGGAAGCCCCCCCCCCCGCCCCCCAGCTCCGGTGCTGCCGCCACAGGTCCTGACGGGCACACTTGGAATTCCCGGACCTTGCGACAAAGCCCTGGACCTCTCCTAGCCCCGTTCCCGCTCATCCACCAACGGGGATGAACCGCCTGGCCCAGCAGAGGGTGGCGTCCGGCCCCGTGTCACCTTCCCGCCCCTGCACTGCGCCGGGCCTGGCCCTGGCTGACATCCCTGAGGCTGGGGTGTTGAGCCTGGTCCGCGGAGCCCACGTCGCTGCAGACAGGAAGCAGCCCCCGCCCCCACCAGCGCAGCCCCGGCCCCCCGAGCCTCTCTGCGCCGTGAGTCTGGGGTCTTGGCTGCGGAAAAAGCTTTCTAACGTCTGAAGCAGCTGAAAACCGGCACAAAAACGCTGCTTCCGCGGAAGGGGCCTGGGCGCGCCCCGCTCACCTTCCCGCGCTTGAGGGCCGGCTCCCGGTCCACCTCTGTGTCTCTGTCATGCCTTGGTTTCCCGTCCTCATCTGTCAGCGAGTTGTTGGTGCTGTCCCTGCGCTCAGCCCCTCCCAGGTCCTTCCCGGTGGTCGGCTCGGCTGGAAGGAACAGGGGACCGGCTGTGTCCCGTCACACTGACCACCTGTGCGGGCTCGGGGCCGAGCGGGAGGGACAGGCCACACCCGCCTGCTGCTGACGGACAGGACAGCCGTGCCAACAGGACTGGGAGGGAACACGGTCCCACGTACCTGGGTACAGGTCTGTCATGCTGTCCTCACTGTCGCTCGGGGCTGCGCCGTCACCATCGCTGGACTCGGGTTCCCAGAAGGCTGCCCCCGGGTGAGGTGGCCCATCACCATCCGCCTGGTCTCCCCGCTTCCGCTTGTGCAGGAGGCAGGTGGGCACGTACTCCACACCCTGCTTCTGACACTCCTCGTCTGGGGGACAAGCCAGCTGTTCTGAGTCACCCCTGCCTCCCGGCCCCATGCGCCACCCCACCGAGCACTGACCAGTGCCACCAGCTCAGTTCCTACAAGAGGGAGGCCAGGGGGCGGCATGCGCCGAGGGGCAGGAAGGTGCAGGCCCACGGGAATGAGCACCTGCCTCCCGCCCAGCCAGGCTGCGGGGAGCAGCAGGCACGGGGCTCGAGCGCAGCGTGGCCTGGAAGCCATGCCAGCCTGCCACCGGGACACTGAGGCCCCATCTCAGGCAGTGGAGGGTGGGAGATGGCACTTGGCCTTTGCTGACCCTTGGCCAGGGACAGAAGGCAGGAAAGAGGCTTCCATAGGAGGACCTCGCTGGAGTCACAGTGTCCCCTCCTGCACCGAGGACTGACCCCCAACTCCCGCCATCATCACTCACGGGGTGACCGAGCCCTACGGGGCCCTGGCCTTGGAGGTCACCGCCCACGTCCAGCCACCTCCAGGGCCCTGTACCCTGCTTCATCTGACTCCACGGTGGCCCCACAGCGGCCTTGTCACCACCAGAGCCCCCACGTGGCGTCTCCCCCGGATGCTGACACCACAGTGGCCTCACTGCCTCATCCTGTCCCAGCCCCGGGGGCCAGCGCTGATTACTCTCGCTCACAGGGAAGCCCGCGCAGCCCCCCGCCCCCTCCCACCAGCGGAGCAGCCCGCAGGGGCCCGAAACGGGGGGACAGTGTGTCCACTTCAGGTGGCGACAGGGCCTCATGTCCTCACTAGGAAACGGTGAAGACCTTGGACCTGCCGTCCTCACCGCCCATCATCAAACCCACCTGGCCCTCCCCGCCCCACGGGGCTGCGGTCCACTGCTCTGCTCCAGCCTGGCTGTCCTCACCGTGCCGGTCAGCTGCCTCTGTCCCATTTCAAGGTCACTTCTGTCTCATCTTTGGTAACACTCGGTAAGAGCCCATTCCTCCTTGAACCTCCTCTCTGCCCGACACTCTCCACCTGGCCCCTCCTCCCCTTCCTGGGCCCCTCCGTGCGCAGGCCCCGCCCCGCCCCATCCATTGTCACCTGGCTCCCTGGACGCACATGCCACCTGTCATCTGCGGGCCAGTCCACGTTTCCAACAGCTACCCTCTCTGACACAACTCTCTGTCCACATTTTGCTTTCAACTGTTCAGGAAAGCCTAGTATCCAGAGTGCTCCTAACTGCATGCCATCCGTCACCTACCCGGTCTCAGGCCAGACCCTTGGGACTCAGGGGATGTCTTTCTCTCCCTCCTCTAGCGGGTCTGGCTATAAACAGGTAAAAGCTGCCCACACCGGTCTATCTTCCCTGCCAACACCTGGGACCCAGCTGATGACCCCAGCCACCTCATCCTCACCTGGATGACCGCACAGGCCCCAAGTGTCCCCTCATCCACTCCTTCCCACCCCTCCTTGTCCTCGGGGAACAGTGATACTGAGACACAGATGGGTCAGGCGGGTCCCTGCTTTAACCCTCTGTGACCGGGCCTCTGGGAGCCTGTGTGGCCTTGTCCCACCCACCTCTCTCACGCCAGAGCGCAAGGGGACACAACCTCCCTCAGTCAAGCGTGTGTCTGCCTCAGACCTCGCAAGGAGCCCGTCCGCTCCCTGGAGCACCCCCCCACTCCGCATGGCCCCCAAGTATCCGCCGCAGAGAAGCCCTCGGGGAGCCTTCCCCAGGCCTGAGGCGGGCCCTCCTGGCTCCCTCGGCGCCCGTGATGGCAGGTGCTCCCACAACGCCTCGTATAACGTCACTGCCATACCGTAGGAAAGAAACCCGTTAATACCGATTATCCGATGGTAAAACTGGTTTCACTATAGGGCACTTGGCTTAAAGTCGCAGAACCTATCGACGATGTTAAATGATGTACTACTTCCTGTACGGTGGAGTCTGCTTCCTGCTTTACGCCTGTCTCTACCACTGTCCCTCTGTGCCACTGTCACTGTGCCAGGCCTGGAGTCAGTGCAGCCACCCAGTATTGCTAACGGATGACCCACGAGGCACTTCTGTCCTCTAGGGGGACTCATCCTGGGGACACCCCCAAATCCCCGTGACTTTCGGCAGGCTGGGTCCCCAAGGCCACTCACATTTACGCAGCGCTTTCCGGTACCGCCGGCCCTGCGTGTGCCGCAGCACGTGCTGGGGGGCCTTGTTGATGTGCCTCAGGGTGAGTCTGCAGAAGAGCTGGTGCCTGCGGGGCAAGGGGACCGGTGTGCGAGCATCCCCACCTGCGCCCTCTGGCGGGCGGTGGCGGAATCGCCCGATGCTGGGGTGGGCGCGGCCTGGGCATCGGGGAGTCCTAACCGCCGAGCAGTTCCACTCTGCCAGACGGTGGCCTAGCCCGCCCCCACTGCCTGGTGTGAAAATGTGTGCCCGACAGCCTGGCGCGGTCCCGGACGTGTCGGCGTCGGGGTGTTCTATCCACCGTATTCTCTCAGCTCAATCAAAGCTGTCCTCCAAAGTGACGATGGGAAATGGACCTCGATCGGAACCTCCGTGACAAAGCACAGGCGCTGCTAATGCTCTCTCTATGAAGCAGACGGGCCCAGGTGACACACACTCGTTTACAAAAGAAGAACCCAGCTCAGCAGAAGCGGGTCTCACCGGGACCCGAGGGGACTCACAGCTCCAGCACCCCCACCCGCATATCTCAGGTCTCCCAACCCCTGGGAAGGTGGGCGCGGAGAACCGCCCCGCGCAGGAGGCGCGCTGGCCCGGGGGGCGGCGGCCGGACTCGGGCTGGAACCGTCCCATCCCCGGCGCCCCTCGCGGTGCCAGGCCGGCGCCGCCCACGTACGGGTTCTTGGTGCTGGGCACGATGTGCGGCTCGAACTCGGCGTAGTCGAAGGCCGGGGCGGCGCCGGCCAGCCGCCGGTACTTCTTGCCGCTGGTGTAGACCTGGAGCTCGGGCAGGCGACACGGCAGTTCGTGGCCGGTCAGAGCGCACTTCACCTGCGGGCGGGAGGGCGGGACGGTCAGGGGGGACTCCCCGGGCGGGCTGGCGGGGTGGCGGGGGCGGCCAGGGGCGCCCGCCCGGCGGACCTTGCCGGTGCCGGGCTCCAGCCGCAGGCTCGGGTGCTCGCGCAGGAAGGCGCGCACGTCCGCCGGCGGCTCGTCCATGGTGGGCCAGGCCGCGGCGCCGGAAGCGGGGGCCACGCGAACCACGTGGGCCGGGGCTGGGGGCGGGGCTTGGCGGCGACCCGGAAGCAGACGCCTCCGGCCGCGACCGCAGCGGCGGGGCGATGGCAGCGGCCGCGCGGTGCCTGGGGCGGCTGCTGCGCGCGGCCGGTGCGGGGCCGGTGAGCGGAACGGGGCGCGGGGACGGAGCGCGGGGCGGCCGGGCGGGGGTCCCAGACCGCGCCCCAGACCGGCATTGCTCAGCCAGCCCCTGGCACCTCCGCAGGTCCCAGCCGGCGCCGTCAGGAGCAGCGTCCTTGGGGCTCCCTCGCGCGCAGGTGAGGACCCGCCCGGGAAAAGCCTTCGTGTCCTCTACGGCGCCGGGGCCCGTGCGCGTTCAGATGAGCTCTGATCGCCTTTATCACACTCAGTACCTTCTAAAGGAGCCTTGGTTGCGTGCAGGGCAGTCCCAGGGCTGCTGCTGTCACCCTGCTGTATTGCACACGCGGCGGGAGACGTCAAGCATCACCCTGACGTCTGGTCAGCCCAGGATGGAAACCCAGGTGGTGGGGTCCTGAAGGAAAGCACATCCACCGGTTTGCGCGGTGCCTGCGGGCTAGAGCAGAGGCCATGCGCTCTGGGCTCAGCGCCCTGCACCCACGAGGGTGCTTTGGTAGCCCGCCCTGGCCTGCTTTCCACCTTCCCCGGCCGGTCGGTGATGGGATGCACCGTCTGGGAGCTGAAATGTGCTTTCGTGTACATCGTCTCACGTTTTTAAGGTTGAGCAATGAAAAAGCAGCTGTTAAGCTGGCCAGGGCTGGTACATCTCAGCGTAGAAGGCATGGGGTGGTCACGTGGGTCCCCCTGGGGTCAAGTTGCTGGCAGAGCTAGGAACAAGCCCTAGGTGTCATTTATTCAGTCAGTAAACACGCACTGAGTGTCACATGCCGGGCCCTGGGCTGGGAACTAGTGGGGTCCTCTCCAGGCACCTGTTCTGGGGCTTCTGAGCCCACCCCGGTGTGGTGACACTTCCTAGGGCCGGCCTGGGCGCCGCGCAGGCGTGGCAGTTCCGCAGCGGAAGCACCTGCCGCCAGAGAAGACTCCTTCCTTCAGTGGTTCCTGCTGCTCATCCCTGTGACTGCCTTTGGCTTGGGGACGTGGCAGGTAAAGACCGGCCCTAGCTCTTGGGGCGCCGAGCCCTGGACTCTGCTGCCATCAACGTGGGCTCATTCCTCATTCCGTTCCCACAGGTCCAGCGTCGGAAGTGGAAGCTGAAGCTGATCGCAGAGCTGGAGTCCAGAGTCACCGCCGAGCCTGTCCCTCTGCCGGCAGAGTGAGTGCAGGGCTGCCGGCCCGGGGCTGGTCTCGCTGGGGGTCGCAGTGGAGCCTGACCTTCCGATGGGAGCCCTCAAGATCGTTGGTCCTGCTGGGGGGTTTCTGGCACCCCGCCGCCCTTGGGAAGCTGCCTGTGGTCCTGGGCTTCACCCTGTTTTCAGGACCAGTGTACCCGAGGGAACCCCCGGTGCTGATGGCTCCCTTAGACAGTAATTCTTAGCTGACGGGTGAAGCAGGCAGTGTCACGTCTTGAAGTGAGACTGGCATTTTGAAACAGTGCCCTAAAATGATGCCAGTGCCCTGCCCTCATTTCAAAGCACTGTCCTGGAGAGACAGCTCTTGTCAGCAAAGCTTTCCGTCAGGGGAGCAAGCGGGGTGCTCGCAGGTGGGGTGCCAGCTTCCACATTTAACCAAGTTCACGCAGGAGCCCACATTTTAAGCATCTTTTGGAAATGTGGACCGTGTGGCATCAAAGGACACTTCCCCTTTGGCGGGCACTCACTCCCTGCGCCTCCTTCTCCGGCCACGTGGTCTTGGGGTTTGCAGCCCCCTGCGAGGGCGTGTCTTCCGGCCAGAATGGCGAACCTGGCTGGGCCTCAGCTCTCCTCCCCTTTCCCCTCCCACGTAGCCCAATGGAACTAGAAAACCTGGAGTACAGGCCGGTGAAGGTCAGGGGACACTTTGACCACTCCAAGGAGCTGTACATGATGCCACGGACCATGGTGGACCCGGCCCGGGAAGCCCGGGAGGCCGGCCAGCCCTCGGTCCAGAGCGGTGCCCACGTCATCACCCCCTTCCACTGCGCTGATCTGGGGTGAGCCGACCGGCCTGCACACGCAGATGGGGCACTGATGTCCACCTTTCTTCCCAGCCCGTCTTGGGAAGCCCCTGGGGACTCCAGAGACCCAGAGGGGTTCAGTTCCTTGAAGAGTTTGGAATTTGTAACTGACGTTGTTAAGCAAATTGACTTTTTAGCATGAAGACCGGGTGGTGAGAGCAGGGAACCCCCAGCTCTGTGGACAGGGGGTCCAGTCAGGGAAGACCGCCCCCATCCCTGCCCCAGGCACTAAATGGGCAAACCTGGAGTCCAGGGAGAGGGTGTTCCAGGAGGGGCACTGCGTTTTGTGTCTGCACCAGTGTCACCCCAGGGCCCTTGTCAATGTGTCCTTTTTAGGTCTGGGGTGGGCCCCACTGTGCCCCTGCTGGCTCCCTGGCTAGCAGACTGGAGGCAAAGACACGAAGCAGCTGCTCCAATATTGGGTCAAGGGGTCTGAACTCTGGCCTAGCCGAGGTCCCTGGCTGCCCGTCGCAGTGGGCGGGCACAAGGCGGAGGTGAGGGCTCACCTTCCAAGGATAGGAGGCACCCCGCAGCTAGTCCTGTGCCCTGCGAACCCCTCCCAGACATGTCGTTCATGGTGCTCTCTACCTAAGTCCCCTTCCCCACCTGAAACGGCTTGCTGTCTATCGTTCCTCTAGAATCACCATCCTGGTAAACAGAGGCTTTGTCCCGAGGAAGAAGGTGAACCCGGACACGAGGCAGAAAGGCCAGGTACGGGGCACGGACTCTGCCCTCAGGCGAGCAGGGTCGTGGGAGGCAGGACCCGTCTCCCCGTGGGCCCTGAAGAGCATCTTCCCTTCAGGTGGAGGGCGAAGTGGACCTGGTCGGGATGGTGAGGCTGACCGAGACCAGGAAGCCCTTCGTCCCAGAGAACAACCCGGAACGGAACCACTGGCATTACCGGGACCTGGAGGCCATGGCCAAGCTCACGGGCGCAGAGCCCATCTTCATCGACGCCGACTTCAGTACGTCCAGCACAGCCCAGCCCTGAGCAGCTTTCGTAAACGCCGAGGGCCACCTTCCTCAACCCTGGGCGTCTCCTAGTTGCTGCCATCCTAGCATTGGGGGAGGGGTGACGCTTGTTAGCAAGTCTGGGAGGGAGGGAAGGCTAGGAGCTGCCCGGTTATGCGTCAGAGGCCCTACTGAAGTGGCAGCTCTGGGAGAGGGCTAGGAAGGCTCCGTGGAGACAGCTGACAGCAGTGCAGGGAGAGACGGGTACCAGGGAGCTGGCACTGACATCAAGGACATGGCTGTCTCTGCAGAGAGCACAGTCCCCGGAGGACCCATCGGAGGGCAAACCAGGGTCACCCTGAGGAACGAGCACATGCAGTACATCATCACCTGGTGAGTCCCGTCGCACCCCTTCTCCACCCCCCGCTCCCCCATCAGAACCTGTTCACGTTCGTTTTATTTTCACAAGGTACGGACTCTGCGCGGCTACGTCGTACCTGTGGTTTAAGAAATTCCTACGGCGGGCCCCTGGCACGTGACGGGGCTACTGCAGCCACCGAGTGCGCACGTGAACGCATCACCACGCCTGCTGTGTGCCTTCCACCTCAGCGAACTAGTCGAGTCTGGGGGGTCAGGGTGCTCAGTCCACTCGTGACCGAGCAGCTCGAGGTAACACAGCAACATACACACCAGGTCTGACAGTGCCCTGGTTGGAAGATGCGCTCGCCGCCCTCCCTAACTTACTGACAATAAAGTAAAGCAAGTCACCAACCCCAAATGCGCCGACAGCGGCCGGAAGCGTTTTTATTACTTTTATGTACAGAACACGTGACGGCACACTCAGCCCAGTTTGGTGGCCAGTTCCTTCGCCTTCGCCTTCTCCAGTTTGGCGATGCGAGCCACCGACTTCGGGCCCAGGACGTTGCCCCCCCAGTGACGGCGGATCTGCAATGACAAGAGCGGCCGTGAGCGGCCCAGCGCCTTCTGAGGGCCCCGAGTCAGTCCATGCGAACATGTGGCCATCCCAAGCTGATCCCCACACACAGCTCGGGACGAGCCGGTCCCGTAGGCCTGACTCGCCCGGGACGCTGCGCCGTCCAGAGCGGCCGCTCACCTCGTCGTATCTGTCGTTGTAATTGGTCCGGATAGCTTCCACCAGCTTCGCCAGCGCTCCCTTGTCCTCCCTAGCAGGGCAGAGGGGGGACGCGGGTCAGACTCCCGGGGTGCCCTCCAGAGAACAAGAGTGACCTTTTTTTGGGGGGGGTCTCCAAAAGGAGCCTTCTGCCTCAGATACAACATGACCACACGGTTTATTCAGGTGAAGAAATTCGCAACCATCATCGGCAAAGGTGCAGGTAAACGCGGTCTGGTCTTTAAAATGAGATGCTGATGGATTACGTGAAGGGGGCGGGTCGCCTCCCGATTCCCGGGGCGCGGGGGCCACGCCGCGTACTCACGAGTTGACCTGCGTGAAGGCGACGGTGGTGCAGGTCTTCCTGTGGACCAGGCGGCCCAGCCGGGCCTTGCCCTTGATGATGCAGTAGGGCACCCCCATCTTCCGGCACAGGGCCGGCAGGAAGACGACCAGCTGGAAGACAGCGCCGTCAGACCGCTCCGCCCGGAAGCGATGACGTACGGGCTACTTGGGTGGCAATCGCTCAGGGTTAAAAAGCTCATGTACTTGCACTTCAAGGTGAATTCAGTGAGAAATTCACATCATTGCAAGAGCCACAAGTTGGATCCTGTCGGTACTGTCCTCGACTGAAAAGCTGTCACCCCACTTTAGCCTCTACACACGTTAGCCTCGGTATTAAACTGTACCCTCCGAGTACCGACACAGACCCAATCGGAGGTCAGGGGTCAACGCTAAGCACGTCAAACCTACCTCGATGGGGTCCACGTCATGTGCAATCACGACCAGCTGGGCCTTCTTGTTCTCCACCAGCGTGGTGACAGTGTTGACCCCTAGAACACACGACAGTCAGCAGGAGCACTTGGGGGCCAAGGGCGGGTGGGGCTGCCCCGCTAACAGAGGGTGTACAGTGGGCCCAGCTACGGCTCAGGGTTAAAAAGCTCGATTTGACTCTTCATAGGGATTCCAGGTGAAGAAATTCATGCATCACTGCCAACGGCCTGCCCCACCGCTCATCTTTAAGGAAGGGGCCACTGACCTGCTCGAAGGACAGGTGGCCTCTTGGTGGGGACATCCCCTTTGCCGGCGGCCTTTTTCTCAGCCCGAGCCAACAACCTCTGCTTCTTCTCTTGCTTCGTCTCCGGCCTGTACTTGTGGGCCAGCTTCAGCAGCTGAGTGGCTGGGGAAATAACCCTTAGTTTACGTTTGTAACTTTTAAGTTCTAATTATCACCACTTAACAAGTGCTAGATCACTGTCTTGAACATGAATTGTGCTTCAAAAAAATCATGGGCCACGCACATGATTTAAATTATACTACCTTTACAGTAAAGAAGCTAAACAAATAAACCTCAATTTTAATCCAGTACTGCCAAACACAAGACGACAACCGTGTCCTTGCCCCGAAGTCCCCTCCCCGTGCTGGCTTTACGACACAGGACCTCACCCGTTTGGCGGTCCAAGGCCTGGGTGAACTGGTTAATCGCAGGAGGCACTTTCAGGCGCTTGTAGAGAATAGCCCTTTGCCGCTGCAGGCGTATGTAACGGGGCCATTTGACAAAGCGGGTGAGGTCCCTTTTGGGCTGGATGTCCTGTCCTGAAAAGGGGAATACTTGAATGAGGCTCCGACTCCCAGTCAAGTGCACGACTAAGGCCACGCGGAAGGGTGCGGGTGCATCAGCGATCTTGGTGGCTCCAAGTGTCATCACCGTCTTTCCGATAGCAAATATTCTTTCACATCATCTGCACACACACCTACGGCCACCGCGGAGGCCGGCGACACCCCTCCCCAGCGACAAGCAGCCGAGGCGCATGTCGGCACTGCTGTCGGGGCGCTGCTCTGGGAGAGCGCATTGCTTGATGGCCAAGCTGAACCCCGTCCCAACCAAGGCCGGCACCACTGAGCAGAGTGCCCAGACGTGCTGGGACGCTAAGGAGGCGGCCACGACCGTGTAACTCCTCTGCCCCCGACTCAAGGGGAGAACTGAACCCAGTTTACAGCCAGAAAGTGGGCAATCGAGTTCCAATCCAGGCAGCCCGCACTCCAAACCCACTAAAAGCTGCTCACACACAACATAACCTTCCGTTCTGTGAACTACCATTTTCACCCAGAATCGAACCGTTTTCGTTCCACTTACCGATGCCAAAATTCTTGGGCCTCTTCTCGAACAAGGGATTGACCACCTTCTTGGCCTCCTGCTTCTTCACGACAGCAGGGGCCGGGGCCACCTTCTTCCCCTTAGCCTTCTTTCCCTTCGGCTGGGGAGAAAGGAACACCGGTGAGCGTACCTGCCCCCCCCTCGCTAGTTTCTCCGGAGAGCGGTGGGGGGGGGTCTCGGGCCACCTCCCCTATGACGCCCGCCGCTCGTGCATCAGCGATCTTGGTGGTTCCGAGAGTCCGCACCGTTCACTCAGATAGCAAATATTCTCTTACATCATCTGCACGAGCCTGGACGGCCGCGTTACTCCGCGCCGCGCGCGCGGTGAACCCCACCCCCGGGAGATGCACCAAGGGGGGCAGTGGCCCCTGGAGTCCGGATCCAGAAACAACAAAAAGGAAGACGCAGAACCCCTCGCCGTAGGCCCCCAGGCAGGCTCCCAGGACCGCGAGGGGCCCCCAGGGCGCTTGAGCGCTCAGCCGCCATCTGCTCCACGCCCCGCATTGCGGCGCTGCGACCCCCGGATCCTCCTCCCCCGACCCGGGCGCCGGGGAGTCTAGCCCGATCCAATACCCCAGTGCCGGCCCCCTCGGGGCTCTCCTCCCTCCAGACGGTAAAGGGACCCCCGTGCGGCCGCGCCCCGAGCAGGATGGCAGCGGATAGACCCGAACGCAGCGCCTACAACGCGAATAGCGAAGCTACTCACCATCTTGGGCGGCGGGAGGCAAGAGAAAGGAAAGGGGATTGTGGGAAATATGTATGCGACCTCGAGATCGCGAACACTGAACTCGCGCGGGATTTCAGATTTAAAGCGACAGGACTCCTTTCCCGGGCTCCGGCGGGGCGGGGGCGGGGCCAGAGCGGGAGGCGGGGCCGCGAGGCCGGAAGGGGCGTGGAGACCGGCCTGGAGCAGAGAGGCGCGGGCGCTGCGACTTCCCGAGGCTACGCACTCGTTCCCCGTGTCCCCCGTTCCCAGGACTGCGTACTTGTTCTCCGTCCCGCCCGGGCCAGGGGTCCGCCGGGCTCGGGGTCTGCGGACCAGGTGTGGGCATCGGGGCGGCGGGGCGGGGGGCCTGTGACTGACCCCAGAATGGCTCAAAAGCCGCGAGTTCGGTCGTTGGGCCGCGCGCTGGGGCGCGGCGGAGCGCAGAGGCCTCGGGAGGCGGCGCTGCAGGCGTCGCGTGCAGCGGGAAGCATCGCAGGGACCTGCCAGGTGGAGGGTGGGGCGGGGAGGGACCCGCAGGCCCTCGCGGACATCCGTGGGCCTGGCTGGGAGGACTCGGGGCTTGCGGGCTCGTTAGCGGCCCGAGGAGGAGCTCGCCCGCGGAGGGGGCGCGGGGCCCCGCGCGCGAATAGCTCGGACGAGTCCGCTTGGCCGAGAGGGGATTCCCGCAGATCCCCACGTTCTGCCGAGGTGGGGGGCATGGACGGTGGGCGGCTGGCCCTGACCCCGCTCACGCCAGGCTCTGCGCCCCAGGTGCTGACCTTTAACCCCAGCTCGCCGTCCCCTGCCGGCCGGAGACCCCGCCATGGCCCAGCAGAGGGCCCTGCCGCAGAGCAAGGAGACCCTGCTGCAGTCCTACAACAAGCGGCTGAAGGACGATGTCAAGTCCATCATGGACAACTTCGCCGAGATCATCAAGACCACCAAGGTGGGTGGGGCCGGCAGGGCCCCTGCCCGTCCAGGGACCAAGGGAGGGCGCGCCGCAGAGAGAGTGGGGACTGTATGAACCGAGTGACTGCCCTGCTCTGGTCACCAGTGTGACCAGCGCTGTGTGCCAGGTGTTGGCCATACCGCAGCAGGGAACACCCAGGCGAGGCCCTTGTCCACCTGGGGAGAATATTTTGGAGAGCAGCGAGGGGGTGTTCGATGAGAGCAAACAGGTTAACAGATAAATAAAGAAACCAGCTAGTTGCAGGTCCTGGTGAGGCAGCTGGAGGGGACTCTCGTCAAATCGCCAGATTCAACATCCCACACCACTTAATAGCCGTGGATCTGGATGGGGACTCTCTCGCTTGGCGCCTCGGTTTCCCCTGCATCAGAGGGGCCTTGTGCTGATTGGATGCGTCTCTCTGTGTAAAGTGATTACAGACATCATAGCTACTGCGAGTGAGCGCGGTCAGGGAGAGGAGCTGGGGAAGGCCCCCCAGGTGGGCAGGATGGTCAGCGTTGGGGTCACGGGGCCTGGAGAGTCACATGACCGCTGCAGACTCAGAAGGCGTGTTTGAGCAGGAAGGGTGATGGTGAAAGCTAGCATCTGTCTACTGTTCAGGATCCTGTGAAGCAGGTGCCACTGTCCTCTCCAGTTTCAGAGACTCACAAGATTTAGTAACTTGCCCCAAATCATTCTGCTACTAACTGGCAGAGCCAGGATTTGAACCCAGGAAGCCTGGCGTGCCCCCAGCCTGTGCAAGGCCCTTGGGGAAGCCCTGTCCAGCTGCATCAATAGCCTGGACCTCAGACAAGACAGGTCAAGCAGGACTCCTGGCTCCTGCATTTACCCACCCCCCAGAGACACACCTGGCCTGTTCTCTGGTCCTTCCCACCTGTAAACTGGAGGTGCCGTCCAGGTTTCTGAGACTCTTGTAGATGACGATGGTCAAGGGCTTAACACGGTGCCCAGCACCCAGGGAGTGCTCAGTAAAAGCCACTCAATACATCGTCAGTTTACTGAGTGCCCGAGCTAGTGACACTCCGCACCCCAAAGAGACTGGACCAGGGCCGCCGTGCACCTGGCCCAGCAGTAGGTAGGCGTCTGTCTGTCTTGACGAAGCAGAACGAGGGAGGGAAGCTGACCGGGGGTGGGTGGGGGTGCTGCATCCGGCAGCTACCTGTGGGCCGGGCACCTGCCGATGCCAGGCTTTCTTGTTTGCCCTCAGATTGAGGAGGAGACACAGGTGTCCAGAGCCACTCAGGGTGAGCAGGACAATTACGAGATGCACGTGCGAGCCGCCAACATCGTGAGTCACGAGGTGGAGGGCCCGGCCCGGCCTCCAGTGCCGGGGGGTTCCCACTGGGGTTTTCTGGGTGGCGGGCAAACCAATCCTTAGGAGAGAGTCCCCTCAAGAGGAGGGCTGTTCATGGCAGCGTGTGAGGGTTGGGCAGATAACTGGCCACATCTGTCCTGTAGAGCAGTGGTCCCCAACCTTTGTGGCACCAGGCACCGGTGTTCCCATGAGCATCTAATGCCTGAGGAGCTGAGGCGGAGCTGAGGCGGGGATGCTGGCGCTGGGGAGCGGCTGCAGATATGGATGGAGCTTTGCTGGCTCGTCCGCCGCTCCCCTCCTGCTGTGCGGCCCGGTTCCCGACAGGCCTTGGACCGGTGGCAGTCTGCTGCCCGGGGCTTGGGGTCCCCTGCTGTAGAGTGCTATGCGGTGCTTGGAAAGAGGTCAGCCCTTTCTTGCTGATGAGAAAGTTCTCCAAGATGCATCCCGAGGGCAAAAGCAAATTGCCACATGAAATGGGACGTTGGTCGCTTTGATGTCCCAGAACAAGCACATCTACTCAGTATTTCCAGAGGTGTGTGCCCGCGGACGGACACCATAGGAAAAGGTCCCAGGGGGACCTGCCCAGCTGGCAGGCACGCCGCCCCCGAGGAAGGGCAGGCGGTCAACGGGATGGTGGTTTTCTCCTGGGCCCGGAAGTTTCGAGAAGCAGAACGTGTGCTTGTGTAATTTGCGTGATTGGAGGTCCCTAGCAGCGGGTCGGAAGCCAGGGGCCAAGAGAGGGTAGGGACGGGGGAACCGATGGCACACGCCATCTCCGGGGTTTGTCCTCCAGTAACTGGCCTTCTAGCTCTGTCACTGTGTCTCACAAGCACCCTGTGAAGCTGCCCTTTGCAGACGGGGACACTGAGGCCTTTGCGTGGCTGGCGTCGGGCATCTGGAGGCAAGGCCCCGTCGCGCTCTCACCTGCCCGCCCCGTTCCCCGTCCCGACCGCCGCAGGTCCGAGCCGGAGAGTCCCTCATGAAGCTGGTGTCCGGCCTCAAGCAGTGCCTCATCCTGAACGACTTCCCGTCGGTGAACGAGGCCATTGACCAGCGCAGCCAGCAGCTCCGGGCGCTGCAGGACGAGTGCGACCGCAAGCTGACCGCCCTGCGGGACGAGGTCTCCATCGACCTGTACGAGCTGGAGGAGGAGTATTACTCGTCCAGGTACAAATAGGGCCGGCCCCGCGGACCTGGGCCCGCCAGCGGCTGCCAAGGCGCCGCTCCTCCAGCCCCGCCCCGGTGTCCGAGCGTTTGATCGGCAGACAGTGTACACCGTGCACCGGGCCGGGCCGGGCCGCCGGGGTGAAAACCACAGGACTTCACGGGGTGGGGTCCTCGCCTGGAGGAGGGAGGCCCAGCCAGCGCTCCTACCCGGGGTACCGACCGCCTCTTTGAATCCGTCCGCTCCCTTTAGCTTCTTGTCAACATTTAAACAAGGCTGGACCAGCTGCTCTCGGCCGCCCAGGACACCAGGGCTGCCCAGCAGGGCCGTTCCCTGTGGGCATCACCGAACCCACAGCGGGGAGGGGGTCTGGGGAGGAGGAGAGATGGCCTTGGACGCCAGGCCCGGGTACGGGGACCCCTGCTTCCCCGTCAGATCAGCCCGTCCATGGAGCCAGAGCCCTCCTCCCTGCCAGGCCCCGGGGCTATAGCAGGGGGCGAGACCCATCGCCCCGGCCCTCGGGGGGCCTCTGAGGGTCCTGAAACCTGAGGCCGTGTGAGCTAGAGGGACCGAGAAACTCAGTTTCACATGGGGAAACTGAGGCTGGAGGCCGGGAGGCCTCACCCCTCCATCCCCGCTATCTTGGGAAACCAAGAGTCGGCCCAGCAGACACGGAGGTTGCGCCCCCTTCTGCCCTCGCCTGGATAAACCTGTCCTTCCTGGGGCCACAGGGGCCACAGAGCCAGCATGGTCTGTGGTCCAGGGCTCGGTTTCCCGGCCTTAGATTCGGTGCCACCCCTCATGGTCCCTGCCCCCTGGGCCTCTGAGGGAAGGGACAGGGTGTCACTGCCCAGTCGGAGCCATCCTGGACTTTCCCAGAGCTTCCTGGGGTCCCCCAGTCCCTGACACCCACACTCAGCGAACCTGTGGCAATGCCCCCAACACACCAGTCTTAAGAGACGGGTCCTGAGTGGGGGTTCCAGACCCCTCTGGGGACGTGGCTCCCAGCCCTGCTGGTTTTGCAGAATTCCTTCACCCGAGTTTGTCCCCGTCATGTCCAAGGGCCGGGCCTCTGGGCTGAGCTGCTACGGGACGACAATTCAGCCCTGCCTCCTGAGGTCAGGGGCGGGGAGGAGGGGACCTACCCGGAGTCACTCAGCAGGGCTGAGGGGGGTCGCAGGGGGCCTGAGCGCCAGGCTTCCCACGCACGTCCTGCCCCATCAGTCTCCGGGTCCCCCAGCGGGGCTCTGGGCCAGCTGTCCCTGGTGCCTTAGGAGGCCAAGTTCCTCCCTTGTCCCCAAGGCCTATAAGTGGCCAGGGCTCAGCCGAGTCAGGGCCTGCAGGCTGTGTGCTCGTCCCCCCAGCGTGCGCCCCACCCGAGTCCTCAGCGTTGAGACCGCCCTCCGTGGCCCCGCTGCGCCAGGCCCGTCTCCACGCCGCTCGCATGCTTCTGCTTGTGACTTGCTCTTTCTCTGCCTCTCGCCCTCTGCTGTTCTGGGGCCGCTGCTCTGTGCCCAGGACGGTTTCTGAGACTAAACACTGACGGCAGGAGCGAGGGAGGGGACAGGGAGGGACGAGAAGCAGGGCAGGATGCAGGGATGTGGGGAGAAGCCAGCAAGACAAGTGAGGGTCCTTCCTGCTCCAGAGCCCGCCTCAGAAACCTTCGTGAGCCGCGCTCCGCACCCACACCCCAAGTTCTCCAGCAGCCATGTTAGACGTGGGACCCTGAGGGGCCGGACTGAGGTCGCACAGCTGGTGCAGCGGTGCAGGGTGGGAGCCAGGGGCAGAGCAGAAGTGAGACAGGGCGTCAGCCTTCAGGGTCCTCGTGAGCGTGGGGACCGTGGAGAGACCATGCAGAGCTGCGCACGCTGGTCCCCACTGCCGGGGACACTGGCGCTCCCTGCGGGAGGAGAGAGGGCAGCCAGAGCCGGGGTGCGGGCGGCAGCGGGGGCCAGGACAGCCACGTGACAGTCAGGACGACACGCAGTCGATGAGTGGCGGGAGCTGCCAAGGTCACACAGACCTGCATCGCTGGTCCCGGGAGGCTCCCCACTTGAGGGGACCCTGAAGCCAGGGGACCCCAGAGGCGAGGAGGGGAGCGGCAGCGCGGGGTGCGGCCTGTCTTCTTAACTCTGCTTCTGTCTCGCTCTTCCCTCCTCCGCTGGCTTCCCTTCCGCCTGCTCCTGTCTCTCCCCGGGTTTCTGGTGGCGGAAAAGCTCCAGTCTTTGCGAAGCTAGCGATCTGCCTCTGTGCGAAGCGTACTGGAGGCTGGACCGCGACGCAGACGCCGCCGATGGCCGCTCGGCCCCTCTGCTGGCGTCCCCGGAGCCCAGCGCCGGCCCCCTGCAGGCTGCGGCCCCCGCTCACTCCCACGGCAGCGGCCCTGGCCCCACGGAGCACCCCTGAGCCTCCCCACCCCGGCCCAGGGGCTTAGGAACAATCCGGGGCTCCCTTCCGGCCGCCCAGCCTCCTTGCAGCCTTGGTTTCCACCTGGGGAGCCACTGTGGCCTCCGTGGGCACCCGCTCGGCACAGGGACAGCACACCCAGGGCTGTCGGGGGAAAGTGGCTCCCTGGCCCTTGCCAGGGTGGCCCAGTCTTCCCGAGTCACGTCTGGTCACTGCCATCCCGGCCGGCTGCTGGGAAGAGGTGTCCAGGACGCTTCGCCTGGCCGAGGACCTCACAGCGGGGCAGGGCGGGCGCCCGATGGCCGGGGACACGGCCTGAGCCTGCCGTTTGAGATGGGGGGGTGCTCTGAGTGGACGGCGCTAGCCCTTCAGCCAGGCGCCGCGTCAAAGGGGCACTGCCCGTCGCGCACAGGCCGCAGGGTGTCTGCGTACGCGCTCCGGCTGGTTTTCGCAGCAAAGCTGTCAAATAAAAACAGTGCCACCCTTGGCGTCGGCTGGTTCTTTCTTGCTCGGACCTGATTGGTCCGGGGTCACCGGTGACCTCCCAGCGGCTGTGGGAGTCGCAGTGCTGGACAGCCTGGGGTTCCGGGTCAGCCTCCTCCCAGGGGGCTCTGGGTAGACGGGGACTCAGGCAGTCTGGGGTCATGGCTGTGTTCCCGTCGCCTAGGACAGCCTGGGACTTGGACCCTTCACATTTGGTGAATGACAAGCTTCTGCCCTTCCTGTGCACCGCGACGTCTGGTCCCTTTGGGTTGTCACCGCACCCTGAGCCGGTGCTGCTATCACCAGTGTTTCAGGGAGCAGTGGCCACATGTTGGGAAGCGGGGGAGTGTTGTACCCACAGTCGCAGAGCTGGGAGGTGAAGTGGCAGAGATGAGGGCTTGATCTAGCTGGAATAGTAGGCCGGCGCCACTGCCAGCGTTACCTGAGAAAGGGGACAGTCATGACAGAAGAGCCAGGGCTTCGACTCTCCCCCGTGACACTGGTGCGCTTTAGTTCACAAGGGACACCATCGTCCCGGTGTATGGAGGAGGTGACAGCCCACAATCCAGCCTTGGACAGGGAGGGGCACAAGCTGACACCCATCTCAGGTCCCAGAGACCACCCCAGGGCCAAGCAGAGGCACCAGAGAGGTGGCCGCTTGGAGCCCAGCCATGGTGTCTGGGGCGGGCTGGGGACGGTACTCCTCTCTGAGTTTCCCCGCTGACGGAGTGGGTGGCCATCTCTTCCTGAAGCAGTTTAAATGCAGAAGTAACTTGACCGCTAAGGAAGAAGCTCACGACCAGCGGAAGCACGTGTGGGGAGGCGGGGACCGAGTGCCACGCGGAGTGGCAGGGTTTGGAGCGTCTTTTTTCTGGACACCTGAGGAATGAGCACCTGTGTCATCCATCACTTCTGCCCTCCCGGGCTCGTGCCACTGCCCTCACTGGGAAACCAAGATGTTTCTTCTAAAGTGGAGCCGCTCCCTACCTCGTCCTCCGCAGCGTGCGCCCCCGGCGGCGGGACCCGGGGAGACGGGCTCTCGGCTTCGGATGCTTGCCGCTTAGCGTGGGCGAACTGCGCGTGTTACGGTCCCCAGGGCCCTCTGCACGTCGCGAAACCCTGGTCTCTACGCCTTTTTACCGCAGGCTTCCCACTGGGAGGGTGTTCAAGCCCTGGAAACTTACGGAGGTGCTGCAAAGGACGGCATGCAGCCCCCTTTCTGCGGTTTGTACTTGCGCCCCCAAATACTTGTCACCCTCTCTAAGAAAAGCAACACTCTCCATGGCACCATGCCAGCATCACCCCCCCCAAATGAGTTCCATAATATCTTCTAGTGTAACATCTTAATTTCCCCAAATGTCTCTTATACCTATTTTTATTTTTGCATCGCTCGTAGTTATAATTTCTGATGGTGTTTTAAAATCTAGAACAGGATCAGGATGGTGGTCAGAGCTGGTCGAGGAGAATTCCGGACACGTTTGAAGGGAGAGCCAGCAGGAGTCGCTCAGGATTAGATGTGGGGACTAGGGTGGCCTCAAGGCGTGCCCCACGGGGCTGGGGGCGGAGCCGCCTTGACAGACGGGAAGGAAAGCAGGGTGGGAAGATGGGATGGGAGGTTGGATACCCGCTCTGTACACAGCAGGTGCAGATGTGGGTGTGGCGTTCAGGGGAGTCCTCACTGTTAAGCCACGAACCCCAAAAGTACCACTGAGCCGGGGAGTGGGCAGGAAAAGAAGTGGGGTGGAGGAGGCAGGCCTGCTGTCTGGGGTCCCCACCGCCATGTGCAGAGTCTGGGGCGGAGGGGAGGTTGGGCTGCTTGAAGCCAGACACCTGGCACAGGAAGGTCCCTTAACATCAGGAGGGCCCATAACCAAGGTCTACACTCAGAATGCAACTTTTTTTCCCTCCCTGGCATGTGGCAACTCTAGTGACATCCACCTCCCCGCCCAGTGAAGACCAGCAAAGCCTCCAGGGCCGCCCTGGAGGTGGAGACACAGGGCAGATCCCCCCACACTTGTGGTGCGGGCTGGAGCCCCACTGAAAGAAGACCCATCGTCCCTGTCCCTTGTCGTGTCCCAGTCCCTTCAGTGTCCCTCGCTCTGATGGTCAAAACTGATGGTTCCAGGAGGGACGTGTGTCTGGCGTAATGAGCGCCGCCGAGGTCGCACAGCGCGAGAAGACATCGTCCTCGCCCGACGACATCAGAGGGGAGGGGAGGGGAGAAAGTTCGATTCTTAATGCTTCAAACGGATCCTATTAGCTGCCTTTTCAAAGGGCCTTTCGGCGTCCTCACCGCGTGGAGCCCCGGGGCTCGCCCGCTTCCCCTTGGGGTCTGCGCCCCCAAAGCACCGAATCCCTGCTGGCCTAATCCTGTCGCTACTAGTTATTGAGCGCCTAGTGCGGACGGGGCACTGGGCCGGGATCGGGGTGCAGAGGGCGGGCCTGGGGGGATTCATCAGCACCGCCCCAGCCTCCAGCCGGGGGTCCGGGGCCCCACAGGCCGCACGCCCCGCCCCCTCGGCCCACAATGCCTCGCGGCGCGCCCCGCTGGTCCCGCCCCGCGCGCGGCGCCTGCGCACGTGCTGTTTCCGGGAGCGCGGCCCGGGGACCGGGGTGTGTTCGCGTCTCCCTCCAGCAGGACCCCCCCGAGTGAGCCCCCAGGCCTCCGGCCATGGCTTCTCTGCTCGCCAAGGACGCCTACCTGCAGGGCCTGGCCCGGAGGATCTGCGCCCAGCCCAGCCCGGAGCCGCAGAAGCGCAAGTCGGGTAAAGCGCGCGGCCCGGGGCGCGTACTGGGGGGGCTTCGGAAGGGGGCGCCCCCACTCCCTGCCGCCGCGGAGCCCGTGTCCCCCCTCCCCTCCACACCCCGAACAGCCTCCGGGTGGACGCGTGAGGCAAGCAGGAGGAAATATGTGATGTTTACAGCCACCGGTGTTCCCTTGCTTGTCGGGGACATCAGCCTGGGGTCCCAGGGTCTCAGGAAGCACAGCCGGGGTTCGGAGGAAGTGACCTTGTGGGATGCGCATTGTGGGGACAAGGAGGGCAGAAGATGGCTCCCGCGGCGTGGGTCGACCTGGCAGGGGTGACAGGGCAGCCATCCCGCGGGAAGGGGGTGCACAGCGGGCGAAACAGGGGGACCGGCCTGCGGGGAGCTGGGTCGTCAGCATGCCTGAGCCAGGGGGAGGGGAGAGCAGCGGGTTGGCACGGACCTGGCAGGGGAAGAGCCACTTAATACGAGGAAAATGCGCTCATTATAGGAGGTTAGAAAAAGTGAGTTCTTTTCGGTCAGTTACAACTTAGGGCTGTGTGTTTCTGGTCATTTTTCTATCAGTCATAATTGGCTTATTTAAAATGTAAACATTTTCTCCAGTTCTGAAAATGAAAGCTCGTGTCATTATGTTTGACAGCTCCATAGCCGTCATAGCAGAGCCATAATTCGTCCCCGTAGATGGAGATTTGGGATTTCCTAGTTGTTTTTTCCCCCCAGCACCGTCGTGATGAACATTCCGAGGCCAAATCTTTGTGCGTGCTCAGCATGAATTCCCACAGCGACTGCTGTGTGGCTGTGACGTGCGTGGCCCGTCTGCTTTCCCTGGGCAGTGTGAGGTTCTGAGCTCTGTGGCTACGGGTCCCCAGATCCCCCACCCGCGTCCTCCGTCCTTCACCATAGCATCCCTCCGGGGTCGAAGCCTTTCCAAGGCCTCCCGCCTGTCGAACGCGTCACAGAGATTGGGACAACAGCTCTTTCTCATTTTGTATTGCAGCTGGCAAAACTCAAGGCTCAGAAACTGCCAGGCCCCCAAAAAAGAAGAGGAAGAGGGCACAGAAGAAATCCCGTGAGCGGGAAGAGAAGGCTGCGGAGCCCCGGGCCCGGACCCTGCGGGAGAAGTCTCTGGCAGCTTCCGGAGCCGGGAAGCCAGCCCCAGCGAAGGACGAGGAGGCCTCCGGCTCCACCACGGGGGGCCCCACAGGTGCGGGGCTGTGGGACTCTGGGCAGGGCCGGCGGGGATCCTTGCAAACGTGGTCCTCTCTGGTCGTAAGAAAAGATACAGCGAGGCACGGTGGGATAAAGGGAGACGTCCCAGAGAGCGAGCGTCAGTGGGCAGGTCACGGGTACTGTGGGTGGCTGGGATCCCAGGAAATGCACAGCAGTTCCAGGCCGGGTGGTGACTGGATCTGGCAAAGGGCAAGGCTGTGAGGACATAGAGCAGCGTGGCTTGAAGGGCGTCACTGCCCCCAAGCTTCTGAGAGGGTGTCGTGAGGGGGACCACAGGCTGCAGAAGCTGAAGACGGAGGCGGGGGTGGCTTGACCTGTCGGAGCGTGTTCTTGTAAGGCACAAGGACACAAGGACTTCCTGTGCTGGGGGTTCCTGGGGGCCCTTCCTCAGTGAACAGTCAGAATGGAATTTATTGGAACTGCTGTGCAGATCCACCCGTGACCACCAGGGGGAGTGCCCTGCCGGAGACTCAGGCTTTGAGGCTGGGCCTGGGGAGGGGAGGGAGGGGACGGGAAAGGCGAGGGACGCAGCCCCCTTTCAGTCCTCTGACTTGACTCCTCGCTTGCAGGTGGGCTGGCCGCAGAGCCCGACTCCCTCTTTGCCCTGGACGTGCTACGGCAGCGACTGCACGAGAAGATCCAGGAGGCCCGGGGCCAGGTAGGTGGGGTGACCTCGGGGTGCTGGGAGCGCCGTGTGCGGTAGTGTTTCCCCCCTCTGCGGGGCAGCTCCCAGCTCTGCCGGCCATTGTGGGCCTGGCCCACGTTTCTGTGAGATGGGCAGATGGGAGGGGCCCGGGCCACCTCCTGCCCCTGGTAGGTCCTGCCAGTGCCAGGCATCTCTGTCCTGTGAGAGAGCAGGTGTCATTCTTTTCTTTTGGGGAGCCTCATCCCCAGAGTCGCCCACCCTTTGCTGGTCGAGGAGAGGCTCAGCCTCCTTCCTCTGGGAAGCCACCTTGGTTGAACACCACACTGGGTGACGCTTCTGTCCATCTCAGTGTCATGACAGCCCTTAGCCCTCCAGAATCCTTGTGCATCAGTCTGGGCGGGCCCCGGGACCGGTTCCTAAGGGGTAACCCAGGCTCAGCCCGCTTTCCCCAAGTGCAGAGCTAGGGCAGGCTGGCCTGGGCGCTCCGCCTGGCCCCGGGTGAGGATGGCTGCCGGTGAAGCAGGGCCTGGTCACTGTCACCACATCATAGTGCTGTGGGCTGCACGGGCGCTGAGTCGTGCGACAAACGCCTAGTTCTGGGTGGTGACCTTGGCTAAGCCACCAGCCCCTCGAGTCTAAAGTGGGGGACAGTGTCTCCTGGAGTGGCTCATGGGGGAGATTTAGCGAAACCGTGTTTGCGGAGTGCCCTGGCACGTGCACCAGAAGCATGGTTCTGATTTGGGGGTCCCCTTGTCCCTTCGGGGTTGCTCGCATTTTGTAGTAGGCCATGTCCGAGTGGAACGCTGTACTCAGTGGGGCCCCTGTCCTGCATAGGGGCGTCTTCTCATGCTTCTGGGCTTTGAGCCCCCGTGCTGGGCGCCTCAGGGCCTCAGGACTGAACCCCGCTTTCTCCCCCCAGGGCGGCACCCAGGAGCTGTCTCCTGCCGTGTTGGAGAAAAGGCGGCGGCGGAAGCAGGAGCGAGACCGGAAAAAGAGGAAGCGGAAGGAGCTGAGAGCCAAGGAGAAGGCGGCCAAGGCCGCGGAGGCCACGCCGCCGCCGCCTCCGCCCCCACCCGAGGCGCCCAGCCGCGACGCGGGGCAGACGGGGCTGCTCTTCAACAAGGTGGGTGGGGTCTGCACCGGGGCGGAGCTGACGCGTGCGCAGTGGTGCTGATGGCCGCCTCTCCCCCAGGCGTGCGCATGCGCAGCGATGCTCACGGCTGCCTCTCCCCCAGGCGTGCGCGTGCGCAAAGGTGCTCACAGCCGCCTCTTCCCCCGCGCGTGCGCAGTGGTGCTGATGCGCCTCTCCCCGAGGCGTGCGCGTGCGCAGCGGTGCTCACGGCCACCTCTCCCCCAGGTGGAGGTGAGCGCGGAGCCGCCCGCCAACCCGGCGCAGCGCCGCAAGGAGAAGCGGCAGAAGCTCAAGGGGAACCTGACGCCGCTGACAGGCAGGAACTACCGGCAGCTGCTGGAGCGGCTGCAGGCGCGGCAGAGCCGGCTGGAGCAGCTGCGGGAGCGGGACGCAGGGCAGGCCCGGGAGCTGGAGGCCAAGATGCGGTGGACCGACGCGCTGTACAAGGCCGAGGGCGTGAAGGTCCGCGACGACGAGCGCCTGCTGCAGGCGGCCCTGCAGCGCAAGGAGAAGCGGCGCGCGCAGCGGCAGCGCCGCTGGGAGAAGCGCACGGCCCACGTGGTGGACAAGATGCAGCGGCGGCAGGACCAGCGGCGCCAGAACCTGCGCAAGAAGAAGGAGGCGAAGGCCGAGCGGCGCCGGGAGAAGGCCCGCAAGAAGGGCCGGATCTTGCCCCAGGACCTGCAGCGGGCCGGCCTGGCGTGAGGGCAGCGGCCGGGTGGCTGCACGTCCCCGGGAGGCCAGAGGAGAGCCTCCAAGGCGTGTGACACCGGGCAGCACCCTCTCTGTGCGCTCAGGCTCCCCTGGGTGCGGGGCGCGCCGTCACACGCAGGCTCGTTGGGAGGGCTCGGGTCACCCGTGCAAAGGGGAATGTTAAGAAGGGGCCCACGTTCTTCAGTCCCCACAGGGTGAACCAGACCTGTCCCCTTCCTCCCCTCCCATGTTCACAGCAACAGGAAGGGAGTGGCCTTGGTGACTGATGCTGTCAGTCCAAAACTCACTCTGAAGGGACGAAAATCCAGCCTCTGTAGCTGCAGCGGAAGGTGGAGCTGACAGGCTCGGGTCTCCGGGAGTGTTGCCACTCCCAACCTCAGGCGTCATTAGGATCCAGTGACCCTAAGTTTATCTGTAAGAGGGGTGAAAATTAAGATGGAGGTCAGACATACGCACTAACAATTCTAAGATAACCATTGAAGGTAGACACTATACATACAAAACTAAGAGGAAGGAAAAAAACGGGGTGAGGTGGAGTGGAATGGACCCAGAAGGCAGGAGAGAGAGCAAAACTACGGACCCAGGGAGGTGAAGGTGGCAGAATTGAGCCCCAGCCTACAGGCAATCACAATGAGTGCGAAGTGATAAAACTCTGAGGGTATGTGGATTACATTTAAATAAAGCCGTTAATAAATAAAATTCTTTTGATGAAACTCCAGTTAAGAAACACATTGTGACTAGGATGTTAGTGTGGCTGTTCCCTGACTTGCAGATATGGAAGGTTTGGTGACGTTTACAAGCTTGACTTCACGGACGCGACAGTGTGTCTGAAATGGCACACGTGTTCAGAGCGGCCATCAAAACCGACCACCTGCTCCTCCATAAGACAAGCCTGACATTTCGAGAGATGGGGATCATACCAAATACATTATCTGGCCATAGCACAATTTAAATTTTAAGAGGTAATCGTTAAAATGTCACATTTGGAAGTTGAACAGCACACGAGTCAAAGAATAATTCCTCGTGGACATTAGTATTTAGGACTGAGAGATAATGAAAATGCTGTGGATTAGCATTTGTGCTCACCCGATCACGTGTCACCTTGGGCATTCCCCTGAAGACTCGGCCAGGAAACTCACCCCTCCGGCTCGAGTGCGTCTGTGGCCCCAGATTCTCATAGCTGGTGTGCAGGGAGAGCAGACAAGCATTCGGATGCATTGACCCGGCCCTTAAAGGAACCACCCCACCCTGCAGTCCTTGAGTTTCTCAGGCTTTCCCCACAATTTTGCAGCTGGTCTCACAATTTTGCCTTCAAAAGACATTTGGGACCCCATCTCCAGATAAGGTGATCCTTAGGTGTGTGCCAATATATATGTCCAGTGTCCCATTTCTTCATACTACCTGGATTGCTAGTACCCTCAGATAAAATCCAGCCGGATTATAAATCCCAGATTTCCCCTGTACCAATCACGACAGGTCGTGTTACGTTGCGTTACACGAGTACCTTTCAATAAAAGTAAAAAGACTGATCACCAGGTTGCTAATCAAAACCGAACTTCAACTGGGTGAAGAACATGTACCAAGAAGCTACACACAGTGCTGAGAGAAGAAGTTCCTGCTAAGATCAGGAACACGGGCAGGGTGCTTCTTATCACTTTTTCAACACCACACCGGAAGTCTAGGACATGCAATAAGACAAGAAAAATAAGGGGCAACCAGATCGGGAAGGAAGAACTCAAACTGCAGTTGCTATGATCTATGTAGAAAATCTACAAGAAGTGGCAAAAAAATAAAAAAAAATTACATGCAGAAATTCTTTTGGGGGGCTGGGGTGAGCAAGGCATCATACTAGGACCATTCCTACAGCTTCCCTTTCTCTCGGGACAGCTGGGGAAATACTGGCTGCCCTGAAATACCAACTTTTCTCTCCCCCAGTGATGCTGTCAAATGTTCATGCCAGGAAATACCTTATTCATGAGTCCGTTTCAAAATAGAAATTAGCATGGGATCTGTAACAATTACCACAGTACAAGGAAGAACAGGTCGAAACATGGCAAATGAAGAATCCATGCCAATTTTTTCTTTTTTTGCCACAGAACAGATGGAATTTTTTCAAATATTCCTCCATGTATTAATAAAAGAAGCCATCACCTCTCTACTACAAAACCCAAAGCAGAAAAAGAAGCTTACAGAGGAGATAGTCAACAGAAGGATTGGAAATGTAAGATTGAGAGCAGAAGAACGAGAAATCACAAATTAAAAATAAAAGCGGCATATGAAAGAATAAACTGCTAAAAATCATTATGGGACATAGAAAAAAAAACACATGAGAACAAGGAAATGGAATGGAATAAGACGTTTACAAAGTTTAAAGAGGTTCGCCATTGAAAGAAAGGCCAACAAGACGTACACAATAGAAGTCCTCAAAGAAGAAAAGGGAAATTTAGGAATAGAAAAAAAATACTTACAAACAGAATCCAAGAAACCTTTGTAGGAATTAAATACACGACTCTCCAGAATGAACATCCACAGCCCCATGAGAAAATTCACCCCGAATGTCCCACACATATCTATCCTGGTAAGGTTCGCTGGGCTTTGCAATACAAAGTAATCCTTAGACAGCCATGCAAAAATCCCAAATTATGTGTAAGGGCCAGAAATTTGGCATTGTGCTTCCTCACAGTCAACGTCCAACCTCAGAAGCCACTGGGGATGCCGCCACCAAGGCCCCAGCGAAAGCCAGTGTGCCCCAGAATGTTCCACGGAGCCAAACTCTCATTCAAGTTGAGGACAACAGACGGGCCGTTCTGAACACACAACATCTCAGGAATATCAATCCCATGAACCTTTCTTGAAGAAGCCGCTCTAGGACAAGCCTCAGCAGCCACATTTTAAGTGGACAAAGGATGACAAAAAAAGATTAGTGCTAATGGGACCCTACTTCAGTAGAGGACCACGTCAGAAACGAGGCCAAGGACCATAGTTCCAGAAGGTAAACAGAATAATATAACTCTCACAAACTGGGAGAGAAAATGGGAGATATTAAAACAAGGGATTTCTTCATCTTAATAGATAGGAATCAACAGTATCATTTAAAAATGGAAATCCAAGTAATACAGGCGTACGTTTATTCACAGCATATACGTAGTAGCATAATAAAATCCATAAATAAGGTGAAGAGGGAAGGGGAGAAGTACAAAGGAGGAAATTATTCTCATCGTAACTCCCAACGAGTTAATATATATGTCGCTTAGTAAACAGAGGAGGAAAGGTCCTCCATGAAATTGTGGCTATAAAATTTTTCCACTGGATAAAAATCCAAATCTTTCAAATTATCGAAAAAACAAAACACACACAAAAAAACCCACACAGGAAAAAGGCCTTTCAAAGCTATGAAAACAAGGAAAAAAAAATAATAACTTTACCAAACTAAGAGTACACATATCATAGCTATAACTGGAAATTTGTTCAACTTCCTTATGAAAGAAAGTTTCAGACTGGATCGCAAAGCAAGACTGAACTCAGTGATGAATGTAAGAAAGTTTAAAAGGCAGTGATACAGACAAGCTCGCAAAGACACTAGATGAATGCAAAAAAAAAAAAAAAAACGCTGAGGATGTGATCTTAATACCTGTCACCACGGGTTTTTAGGGAGAAAAACACTAAGAAAGAGTCCCTGAACAAGCCCGATCCCGTCTGATCTCAGAAGCTAAGCAGGGTCAGGCCTGGTTAGCACTTGGATGGGAGACCACCTAGGAAGACCAGGTGCTGTAGGTGTAAAAAATTTTAAAAAATTAAAATAAGGGATCGTAAGCTGACAAGGTCCTTGCAATCTGTGAGGCCAAAGGGTTGCGGCGCCTAAAAAAAAAAAAAAAAAAAGCCATCCAATTAATCTCTCCCTCTGAGTTAACACCGGAAGTTCCTTTGCTGTAAAATGACCCCCTGCCCAAGCTACATGGGATTCCATCAGAGGGTACCTACCAAGTGTCACGCGGCCCCTTTGCATCTTGGGACTCCTGCTAACTACCTTACTTCCTTTCTGGCCCTTGTCACTCTAATCTTGTGACTCGCAGGGTTCGGCCTCCCCGCATGAAGACGATGGTTGTGCAAGGCTTCCGGTGGCTTCCACTGACCCAGTCGACCCCTGGGCCCCCACCTCCAGGGCCCTTAAACAGACTCGTCCAGAGAGCTTGGTCCCCACAGGGAGGGACCACGGCCCAGGCTCAGCTCTGGAGAAGTTACAGCAGACAGACCTTCATCCCCAAACGGCCCGTTGAGAATAAGGGGACAAAGCCTCTAAGCGGGGTGACACAGGGGGGAGGCAGCAGAACTAGAGATGGATCCCCAGGAAAACGGGGTCCCCGGGGACCCCGCGTAGGTGGCGCGGCGGGGCTCCTCAGTAGACACCGATGAGGCGGCGCGCCCGTTCCAGCCCCGTCTCCCGGGGCACAGCGCCCGCACCCCACCCGTGCTCCGCGCCCCGCGCCCCGCGCCCCGCACCCGGACGCCGGCCTCACGGGCGCGGTCACGGGTCCCCGTATCCCCGCGTCCCCGCATCTCCACGTCCCCGAAGGCGCGCCCCCCGACCTCCGGTTCCCCCAGTAGAGTGGGGTCCCCGTCCCTGCCCCAGAGCCGATGCCCCACGGAGCTCGTCACCCCAAAGGGCGCGGACTGGGCCGAGGCGGACACCCAGGTTCGCCCCAGCCCAGGGCCCTTCGGCCCCCCGCGGACTGTGCTGCGCGCCTGCGCCCTGCAGCCGGGCCGGGGCCTCTGCCCGAGGAGGCTGGGGGGCCGCGCCACCTAGCCGGGGTCCCTGGGGGCCCTGTTTTCCCCTCCGGGCCCCCAGCATCTGTCCAGGCAGAGGACCCTGTCCCCACCCCCGGGAGACGGAAGGGACATCCTCAGGGCGGGCGAAATCCCCGCGAGGCCCGCTCCTCTCCAGCCAGCGCTCACCGAAGGCCTTTCCAGAAGCTTCTTTACGCTCTCCCGGGCACATCTAGGAAGTGCTACAACGACCCGGTCCTCCCGCTGGGGAAACTGAGGCACGGGGCGGGAAGGCGGAGCCAGGCGCCTCGCTCAGGCCTGGAACTCGTCTTCCTCACTCCCCTGGCTCCGTCCCGTCCTCTCCCACCAGGACGCCCCTTCCCCTCGGCCGTGGCTGGCGGGGAGCACAGGCCCGGGGTCCCCCATCTTCCGCAGCTGATGCTCCGCCCCCTCCAAGCCCCGCCCACCTCCGCTGCTCCCGCGTCACCTGGCTGAGGACCCGGTCCCCTCCAGCAGGAAACCAGCCAGGGTCGCATCGCTCGCTCCCACCCCGCGGTCCACTGGGACCCTGTTATCCTGGGGAAGAACACCCCCACGTCCCCGAGAACCCAACCACCAGTAACCCGGACTCTGCGGGAGCATCCTTACCCCAGCCGCCTCCTGGGGAACCAGGTGGACAGCGCATGCGCCTCAGGTGAAGGGCATCCCACCAGCAGCCCTCCTGGTTCTCTTGAGCTGCCACACCTGCCCCGCCATGCCACCCCCGGCCCTGAGCTGCTGGAGGACCCCGCCCGCCCTGTCCGCGGAGTTCTCTTCACTGCTTTTCCTGTCTTAGCTTCATCTTCACCCAAGCCCTGCCTTTAAAGGCAGCCGAGGCACGGAGAGTGGACGTCCCCTGCACAAAATAAGTGGGGGCCCAGGATTTGGACCCGAGAGGCCTGGTCCGGAGGCTGTCCTCTTAGCCACCCAAACCCGGTTCTTGTCCAGTCTCCTGGTTCCTAGAAAAAGCTGCTGTGCGTCTTTCCCGCTCTCCTTAAGCCCCCCACACACACCCCACCCCCCGTTCTGCACCCCAGAGGGCTGGGCTGGGCCTCGGGACCGCTTCTACGTGGGGGCACTGAGTCCCGGAAAGGGTCTGAGATGTCACCCCACTTGCAAACTAACAGCCTGGCCTGTCACCGTTCCCTAGATGCTGGCAGGAGGCGGGGTTCGGGGGTCCGAGACAAAGGCCTTCTTACTGCCTGGCTGAGAGCCGCAGGCTAAACCCCGATGCCTGCAGGGTCGCGACCCAGAGCCCCGAGGGACGTGAGGGGCGTGGCAGCGACCCGCATCACCCCTAAATTCGTCCTGGACTTAGCAGCAGCAACCTGAGGGATTTGGGGAGACTGATGATTAGGGGGGCGGAAGTGAGATTATAGGCAATTTCCTTTTTTTCTTAAAAGTGTAAAACTACAATGCAATTGCAGCTTTTGATTCTGATTCTACAAAAGTCAGGATATGCTGAAAATTCAAAAGCAGGGGGTAAAAATCCTGTCTCGTCCAACGCCCCGTGCAGGGGGCCGCCTACGGCGGGGTCACCCCCGGCAGTGACAGCCAAGGGCTCGCTAAACCAAAACGAGGGGAGAAACCGGGCAGAGGGTTTTAGGGGGGCCCTCAGAGCTGTCTGCCCGGGGAGGGGGCAGGAAAGACTCTGAGGTGGAGGCGCCCCTCGCCCCCCTTCGCACCCTGCCCTCTCCGCCATGCAGGGACATGAGTGACAGCGCCTCTCGGGGTCAGGGCCGAGTGACCCTCGGCCCCGTGAAGCCGCTGCGGTCAGCAACCCCGAGGGGGGCGCGGGGGCAGAGCATCCCAACGCCCACCGACCCGAGACACGAGGGGGCCGTTTGGTCCGGAAGTCCCCCCTGGGCAGCTGACTCAGAGTCACCCCACTTGTGCTCAAGATGCGCTCGCCGTCACCCCGCGTTCGCCAGCGAGCAGCGGTGCACGTGGACCACGCCGAAGTGTTCAGGCGGAGGGCTGCCGCGAGAGCCCGGGACACGCGAGTGGCGGAAGGTTCTGGAAGGCGGGGCTGCGGTCAGCCAGGGGGCTGTGCACATGGGGGGCGGGGACGGAGGGTGATGGGGACAGGAATGTCCCTCCATGTGCTTCGCTTAGCAAATGTGAGTGTGAGAGTGTGTGAGTGTGCGAGTGTGTGCGTGTGAGTGTGTGCGTGTGAGTGTGGGTTAGTATGAGTGTGTGAGTGAGATGCGTGTGTGTGCGCGCATGTGAATGTGTGTGCGTCTGAGTGTGAACGAGTGTGTGCGTGCGTGTGCATGTGTGTGTATGCGTGTGAGTGTGGATTAGTATGAGTGTGTGTGTGCATGTGAGTGTGCATGTGAATGTGTGTGTGCGTGCGAGTGTGAACGAGTGTGTGCGTGCATGTGCATGTGTGAGTGTGGGTTAGTATGAGTGTGTGTGCATGTGAGTGTGTGCATGTGAATGTGTGTATGAGTGTGTGTGTGAGTATGAACGAGTGTGTGAGCGCGTGTGAATGTGCATGTGTGAGTGTGCGTGTGAGTGTGCATGTGAATGTGTTGTGTGAGTGTGTGCGTGTGAGTGTGTGAACGAGTGTGTATGCGCGTATAAGTGTATGTGCGTGTGCACATGTGTGAGTGTGTGTGTGAGTGTGGGTTAGTATGTGTGTGTGCGTGTGAGTGTGTGCATGTGAATGTGTGTGTGTGCGCGCACACGTGAGTGCGTGCTTGTGAATGTGGGTTAGTGTGTGTGTGAGTGTGTGCGTGTGAGTGTGAACGAGTGTGTGCGCACGTGTGAGTGTGCATGTGTGAGTATGCATGTGTGCGCACATGTGAGTGTGCGTGTGTGTGTTAGTGTGTGTGTGCGTGAGTGTGAACGAGTGTGTGTGCGTGCATGTGAGTGTGCATGTGTGAGTGTGTGCGTGTGAGTGTGGGTTAGTATGAGTGTGTGAGTGTGTGCATGTGAATGTGTGTGTGTGCATGAGTGTGTGTGTGCATGTGAGTGTGTGTGAGTGTGTGTGAGTGTGAATGAGTGTGTGCACACGTGTGAGTGCATGTGTGAGTGTGTGCGTGTGAGTGGCGGGGCTCCTCAGGAGAGGCGGGGAGGGCGGGCACGGCTTTGGCCCACAGGCCTGGAGGTGAGTCCTGCCTGGCTCGTTGCTCCCTCATGCTTCTCTTTGTGGGGACCCCCAGGGATGCAGGGAAAGAGCGCGGTCCCCCCCACATGATAGAGGGGACAGCTACAGCCCCCTCCCAGCTGCAGAGTGGGGTGTCCCCGCCCCAGGAAGAAATCTGGTTAAGAGCTTACTGTTCTCATGGCGAGGCCCCCCCACCCCCACCAGCTGGTGGCGCCGTGCTGGCCAAGGCCACCCCGCCAGGCCCCCTGCGCTGTGCGTCTCGGGGACCCCGTTGTGGGTCCGAGGGGCCAAGGACAGCAGAGGCCGAGCTGGAAGGGCAGGAGGGGAGGGTTGGCAGAGGCCCCCGGAGGCCACGTCTGCGGACACCGGCCTGGCCAGCATGACGGGAGGACGTGGCTGCGAGTGGCCTGAAGGCACGATCCTGTTTGTGTGACATTCACCGCAGCACAAAGGGGTCCTGTGTTCGTGGGAGCCCGGGGCCTCGCCGGGGCTCGAGGAGAAGAGGAGCCGGAACACAAACAGCGTGACCTTTCCTGGAGGCAGCTCTCGAGCAAACAGGACCCCGCGGCGTGGCTGCCGGTGACCTTTGATTCCTGTCACTGGGCGAAGTTCAAGGACACTTTGTGAGCCGGGCCCTGGAGGAGCCGGGGAGCCCGGGACCGGCGGGGGGAGCGGAACCCACACCACCCGAGGACGAGGGCACTTCAGGACACACACCACCAGCTGTGACAGGGGACACGTGGCTGGCCCCGAGGGCTGGGTGATCGGGCCTCCCCCCCGGGGGGGGGTAGTTCTGCTGGGCTTTGACACACCACGAATCTCAGAAAATAAACATGGGATTTGGTGGGCTACTGCCTGGCGCACCCCTCTGAACCCCGACTTCCTCCCCTCACCCGTGAACGGGGACAGGAACACGGCAGACTGTGCCATAGCGTGAGGGTCCGAAGCCATCGCCTTTCCAGGCGTAGGCGCCCTGCGGGGTCCCACCTGCCCTCGAAGAGACTCACCCTCGGCGCTGCAGCGGCCAAGGCCAGGGCCAGGGCCGGGACACCCTCGGACTTCTGTGTCCCTGAGACGTCTCCGCGTCACGTTCGGCGCTTTGCGAGGCTGGCGCTTGGCAGGTGTCGTCGTCGTCCCTCCATTTGCCAAAGAAGCTCACCCACCGTCGTCCAGGGCCCCGTGTCACCGTGGCGGTGTCCGCCGTCCATCTGCATTCCCGTTTTCCGTGGGGGACGTGCCTCTTTTCTGGTCGTCTCTACGGTTTCCTCTCGATCTGCGCTTCCCTATAATATTCCAGGAGTGGGTTTCTCTATTTTGCTCACGAGATCGGGGATCTCATGGCTTTTGGATTCCCGAGAATTCTGAGCTCTGATGTTGCTTTTTTTTCTGCCAGTTTTCCATGCTTTCCTTTGTAACTCCTATCACATCACATTGGAGCTCCTTGCTCTCTCCTCCACGTTTATCTGTGTGTGTGTGTGTGTGTGTGTGTGTGTGTGTGTGTGTGCGTGCGTGTGTGCGTGTGTGTCTCAGACCCACTGCTCTCGGAAACATTCTTCAATACCATGTGATTACCCCTACCTATTGGCTGCAGACTCTCAATCTATTCTGATATCTCCCTTTCACATTTTTCTTTTTTTTCATTGATTTCATCAGCACTATCTTCCACTATACTAATTCTCTTTTCTACTGTGTCGAGTTTTGTATTTATCTCATCTACGAATTACTCGGTTGGGTCTTTTATGTACTCTATTAGTCACCTTCCATATTTATAATTATTTCTATTTCATGTCTCTTCCCTTGTTTATTTTCTGGCCAGGTCTCCTTTTTTAACTTCTTGTCCTTTTTACTCTCTGGGCATCTCCATCGTACGACTGCACTTACAGGGTGTCCCACTTGTCATTATCTGGAACAGGTTCCTATACCTGTAATGTTTTGCTTTGCACGATATTTTTGCGAATCCTTTGGTATGCTGTCTCATTTTAAGGCGAGGACACGGAGGCAATGCACGTGTGCCTTTTTCTGTCACTTTGCTGTCATCGTTGTCTGTCTCACAGTTTTGTCATAGCCCCCCCTCCCGTCCCCGTCCCCCAGCTTCTGTCCCGCTGCGATATGGCGGGAATCACAGGTAAAGTCACCATACTGCAGATGGCTTGAGCCCAGTCTGCTCCAAAGGCGGCGTTCATGTCCCCCGGCCCCGCTCACCAGCTGTGCTACCCCCCTTCCCGACTGTGTGTGTGTGTGAGCCTGTGTCTATGCGTGTGTCGGAGTGAGTGTGTGCGCCTGTGTGTGTACAGGCACACATATCTATCCATCCATCTGTCTCGAGGTTCCCTTTTTTACATCTGCTCTGTCCCTGCTCTGTACGCAGAGGAGGGAAGGCACGTAGATGTTACACTGTCATGTTCACACGGTAAGTGGCCTGCCCAGGGACACAGGACGCTCAGCTGACAGCCAAGCCCATGGCTGTCTGATCTAGCCTGAATCCCTTCTCTGGCAGCAAAGGTGTGAGCCCAGCCTGTGGGGACGGGCAAGAGGCTGTCCACTGGCACCGCACACGGCCCCTCAGTGGTGTCCCCCACAGAAGGCCTCCCCTCCTTGCCCCCAGATCCCCCACCCCGCCTACAGGCTCCTTCCTGCAGACAGCAACCTGCCCTGATGATCCCTCATGGCCAAGGTCACTCACTGTTTAATGACATTCAACAATCGTGGCATTTCATCTGCCCCAGTGCAGAATTGGCCGCGGTTTACGGGGGAAGGGATTGGCTGATGGTCTGTGCCAAGCTCCCCAGGGGACCCTGGGCAAACGGGTATAAAGGCCAGCCGTGCGAGGGGCCGGCACAGCCTCTCCGAACCCCAGTGAGCGACCCGTCGGGCGGCCGTGAGCGCAGATCCCTAGTGATGAAGGCCTTGATCCTGACCCTCAGCCTCATCCTCGTCAATGCCCTGCTACCCGCGTCCTCGGATTCGGACGTGAGGCTCCGAGGGGGGCGGGGCGGGCGGCGGGGCACAGCAGGAAGCGGGGCGCGTTTGCTCGGCGGGCTGGCCTGGGAGATGCTTTGGCCCTGTGGGTGGGGGAGGGACTGAGGCTGCAGAACGGGTGGGGAGCTTCGGGGGTGTCGGCCTGAGCCCTGACGGGAGAGAATGTTCCCCAGCTGTTAGGCACGTGGTACCTGAAGGCGACAACCTCAGACCAGGATATTCCCGAGATGAAGATAGAATCCTCGACCCCCGCGACCTTCAAGGCCCTGGACGGCGACAGAAAGATTGATGTCGAGATTACCTTTCTGTGAGTGGTGCCCACCCCGGGCACACGAGGAGAGCCAGCGTCTGGGTGGGGGTCCGGCCCGGCCCTTCCCTCAACACTGTGCCCTGGGCAGTGTTGAGGGGATGCCCCATGGAGGGGCCCTCACTGGGGTGCCCCTGATGGGAGCGGGTGGGCTGGCTGGTTGTGGGTGCTACGCTCCTCCTCCCCCCGGGGGCAGCCATGGTGACACCAGCTGAGCCTGGCATTGGAGTGGAGAAGCGGGGTGCCCACGAGCCCGCCCGAGATCCCGGCCACAGTTCCTGGGCACTGCCCTGTGGCTGCTCCAAGGTGGGGACCGGTGCCAGGCCCGGCCGTGTCTCCACGCGGCTCCTATGTTCCAGGATACAGGGCCAGTGCCAGAAGATGAATACCATCTTGAGGAAAACCCTGCTCGGCAACTACGTGTCCTGTGAGTCTGGGGGCCCCGGCCGGCAGCACCCACACAGTGCGGGAGCGGGGTGGCCTCTGAGCCCCCTCCTTCCCAGCCCCGTTATGCTCCCTCTCTGTGACCACCTGACACCGGGTATCAGGCGTGCCAGACCTGTCCCCAGGAGAGATGGGGCCGACGGTGGCTGTGCCGCGTTGCCGAGCACCCCACACCCGACGGTGGGGAGTGATGCCCTTCCCGGACGGGGACCCCACGGGGCCTAGGGTTTGGGCCCAGGGGAGCTCTGGGCAGCTGGGAGCATGTGCAGACCAGGGGGGCTGCCAGCGGTCGCGGGGCGAACCCCAGCCTTCCTAGGGGACCGGGTGACCTTTGGGGCTCTGTCCCCGCCCTTCCTTCCTTCCAGATGAGTATAACAGTTTGACGAACTTCAAGGCGCTGCCCGTGAAGGACCACTACGCCGTGTACTGCCGAGAGGTGTTCCAGGGCCAGCTGGTCTACATCGCCAGGCTCATAGGTGAGGCCCCCGGCGCCTGCCGCCCACACCCTGTCCCCCCGGAGGTGGGACACCGCCATTTCCCTCTGCCGGGTCTTCCTGAAGGCAGCGCGTGCCCCGCCCCCAGAGTCCAGGGCTCGGGGTGCCAGTCTGGGCCCCGGCGGTGTGAACACAGAGCAGGCAGAGGACGGCTGTGGGCACAGGGCTTCACGCGTCACCATGTCCCCGCAGCCCGTTCGTGGGCAGCTGCTCGGAGTTTCACCCACAGCACCATTCCCCTGAGGTCTCCGGGGTGTGCACGGGAGGGGACCCCAGCTCCGGGGCTTGATTCTGGGGGTGCCGGCTCCAGATGGCATCAGGATGTCCATGCCACCTCTGCCTGGAGACAAGAGGCCCCGAGGGGGTCTCCTGAGACCCCTAAGGCCAGGAACTGTGACTGTCAGTGCCGTAGGGACAGCCCGCACCCCAGGGCCGCCCTCGGCAGGCGTGTTCCCGACCTGCCTTCCTGCTCCTCGCGGCACCACGGGTGCCACCGGCTGTCACGCGCCAGCGTCTCGGCCTCTGGCAGGGCGCCCCTGCTGGCTGCCACCCTCCTCCCTCCCTGGTGCAGCCCCACACGGCCCCGCGCCCCGGCTGCCACCTCCCAGCCCCTCCTCACCCTCGTCTCTCCTGGTGTCACCGACAGGAAGGGACCCGAGCCCGAACCAGGAGGCCCTGGAGGCTTTTAAGAGTGACGCGCGTGCCCACGGCTACACCCTGAAGAAACTCGTCGTCCCCGAGCTGATTGGTAGGGGCCGGGCCGGGTCCCCGGGGGGCAGAGGGGCCGCCCCGATGCTGGCTCGGCTCGTTCTGGGGTCGTGTGAGATGCTGGTGGACGGAGTCGGCCCTGAGGCCCCCTGAACTGTGTGTTCCCTTTTCCCTGCAGACACCTGCCCTGTGGACGAACAGTAGGGTGAGTGAGCAGGCGTGAGGACACACGAGTCCTGTGGGGCCTCAAGAGGCTGAGTGACCTGTCCCCGTCCCTGCTTGGGTGGGCCAGGAGGCCCCACCCACCAGGGCCTGCAGACACCACCTCGGGGTGCAAGTCCCTGGGCAGTTAGAAAACCCCACCCACGGTTGGGGTGCGGGTGGGACGCCGTCTGCCCCGCTGTCCCCGCTGCGCTGGCCACTGAGACCGAGGTCCCTCCCCACGGCCCCCTCGCCTTGGCGACCGTCCCCCTGGCGCGTGGCCTAAGACTCAGAAACGAGTGGGAGATGCTTCAGGTCCTTTCCGAGGCTGCAGTTCCTGTGACTCGCCCGAGGTCACCTCCTGGGTCCGGGCAGAGCCAGCACCCCGGCCGGTGTCACCGTCCCCCCTCTGCTGCCCCCACCCCGGCCCCGGTGGCCTGAAGTCACCCTATCCCTTCGTGTGCGGGTGTGGCAGCCTGCAGGCAGCCAACCCGAGGGTCCCCCTCCTGCCTGCTCGGACCCGATGGCCAGAGCCCCCAGGAGCGCGGCAGCCACCCCCCTCCCCGGCCCCCCAGGGCCGCAGCCCCCACCCCTGCCGTCCTGGCCGCACTCACCCGCCCCTTCCCTCCTCTCTAGGGCCGGAGGCGCCTGGCTCCACAGCAGCCCCAGGAGGCCCCACTGGGACCCTCTGTCCTATGCAACATGGGGCTACCCTGACCCTGGGCCCGCTTCACCCCCACCCCGGTCCTCTCCCTCAGCCTGGAACCCCCTCTCCTGATCCTGCATAAAGAGTTTCAACAGTTCCTGGTGACTCTGACTGTCTCTGGGGCCCCTTGGGGGGGCTGGGAGTGGGACGGGACGGGGAGGGGCGAGAAGACCTGGGGTCGGCCCTCGGCCGGGATGGGTGCCCCCACCTGACGGGCACGAGGTCCCAGGCGGGTGCTGGGCTCTGCCCGCACCCTGTGGGGGCTTCTGCAGGTTCTGGGTGCGTGTGTGGCTGGGGACAGGGGGTGTGAAGATGACAGGGTCGGTGCCAGCCCTGAGGTGGGGACACGTGTGCAGACATGTCACCTGGCCCACTGGCTGGAGGCCGCGGCAGGAGTGAGCAGGAGGCCAGGCCCCCTGGGCCACCCGGATGGGGACAGCAGGACCCTGGGCCCCCAGCCCAGGTGTGACTCTGCTCCTTCCCCCGCTGCAGGCCTGACTGGACACGGGCACTGCCCCTGGGGCGGGGCCAGCTTGGGGGTGACCTTGTGCACATACTCTAACGCCATCACTACTGTCCCCAAACTACACTGCGGCATAGCAGCCTGACAGCCGGCCAGCTGGGCCCAGGGGCTCCTTTCTCTCGGTGGGGGCGGGGTGCACCCAGCCCAGCTTCCCGGAGACAGGGGGACCCCCCAACCTAGCTTCCCAGGCATCCTCGGGCCTCTCCTGGCCCCAGACGGCTAGGCCCAGGCAGGACCACCAGGCAGGGGAGCCCCCCAGCTGTTGAAGGCACCGGGGGCCCGGCCTCGGCTCTGTTCGTCTGGCCTCCTGTGATGACGACGCCCCTCCCCGCACTGTCCCTGCGGTGGCGTGGGGCCATCAGCCCTGTCCCCAGGACCGGTGGGCCCTGAGCTGCTCGCTTGGTGCTGACCTGCCCTGAGCAACGTGGGGCCTCCCTGAGGGCCGTCCCAAGGGGCGGCCGGGCCCGGGGTCCACAACAGTCAGGGGGCTGAGACTCGGGGAGGGGACACTAAGATGTGATAGGTGACCGTTCTGCCCCCAGGAGACGCCCCCTCCAGCTGGTAGACAAGTAGGCAGAGCTGGGCGGTAGCTTCTGTGGGGCCTGTTTTTGGGGGTCCACCTTCCTGAGGAAGAGGCCCCCCCTCCCCGATGGAGACACTGACCTCAGTCGGGCATCTGGGAGCAGTGCCGTCTGCTCCCCAGCAGCCTGGCCCTGTACAGGCCGCCCGGGCCCCGGCTCCGTGCTGAGCGGTGGCCTGCAGGGGTGGCCAGGACCCTGGAGGGCCCTGGGGTCCCAGGGAGGACAGCTCCAGGAGGGACGGGGCGGGCACCAGAGGGATCCTCACAGAATCCTGCAAACCGCACTCCCGAGGGACGGACCCGAGGCCCCCAGGGGACGCAGACGAGCTCAGAGGCAGCTCGCGCCTGAGCCACCCCGTGCCACCTGCCTGGCAGGCCGAGTCCCTGCGATGCCACCCATGAGTCCCAAGCTGAGACGAGGGTGACCCGTGGGGACACCTCCAGACAAGGGACATGTTCCCCTTCTCCCAGGACAAGGCCACAGATGCCCCTTCCCCCGGGAACCATGGGCCGCCCGGCCCCGAGGGACCCTTTGTGCCCCTCAGGCGACCCCAGCAGGGTCAGTGACAGCACCAGACCCACCAGGCAGACCAAAGCGTCACCACGAGGACTCTGAACACTGAACTGTGTCACTGGGGGTGGGGGAGGGCCAGCGGCAGGAGCGGCCCCCAGGGACCCTCTGTGGGGGTGAAGGCTCTAAGTGACCTCCGTGGGGCCTGGCTGATGGGGGGAGATGCCGCCAGGAGCCGGGCTCCCCATGTCCACAAGTGATGGCGCTGAGGCTGGCCGGCCCTTCACCGCGGACACGGCTGGGCGCTGTGACGGCCAGCGGGCCTGGCCCGTGGGAGCGGCTGACCGTCCAGGGGCTGCCAGGGCAGGCGAGGTGGCGGCCGCAGGAGAGGGGGCCGGGTGTGCCGAGCAGCACCCTAGGGCTTTGTGGGCGGCTTCACTGTCCCCAGACAGCGGGGGCAGGGCGGTGCCTGTCCTTCTGGCTCTGCTTCTGGCTTGGTGACAGTGACGGGGACAGTGACACTGTGGGAACACGGCTGGAGGCGGGCGCTGTGTCCTGTGGGACCAGCACACACACCTCCTGGCCTCTCCCCCCACCACGGGCTGGTGGCTAAGCCGCCAGACGGCCCTCGGACCCCGCAGTGACGCCGTGGATACAGGCGGGGACATGTCTCCTGCGGGAATGCCTCCCAGACGGGTCGGGCATCCGGGCAGGGCGGCGGCGGCGGGGGCAGGGGTGGCCCGGGCGGCCGGGCGGGCAAGTGGCCACGGGACGCGTGTGAGGAAGGGGCGCCGGCCGCCCGGCCTGCCCTCCCGCTGGGGCCCGGGGAGAGGGCCACTCCTGCTGCTGACCCTCAGCCTGGGCCTGGCCGGTGCCCAGCGGTCTCCAGAGGACGTGCCCGTCCAGCCGGGCTTTGATGCCCAGAAGGTGACTGTGCCATGTGGGCCCCGACTCGGCCTGGGACCAGGATGCGGGTGCAAGTGTCGCCTGGAGGGGGCAGCGGGCAGGAGGGGGCGGGACGCCAACGGCGAGAGGTGGGCGGGCGAGCGAGGGGCGCTCCTGGGTGGGGGGCTCTGTCCCACCCAGCAGGGGTGGGGGTCCTTTTCCCCCCTGCCCTGCCTGCCCCTGGCTCTGGGCAAACACAGACCCAGACTCACTCCCGCCTGTGTGACCCCCCACCCATCACCCGTCACTGTGGGGACAGCGAGAGCACTGGTGGCCATTCCAGGGCGTCCCTCACTGTCCCCAGACTGGGCCGGGGTGCGTGACACAGCAGGGCGTGGTGTGTGGACCAGCCAGGAGGGGCTGCAGGACATGGGAGGAGGGGGAGGGGGCAGTGAGGAGGTCATGGGGGGACCGAAGGTGGCCTGGCGAGGGGCGGAGGCAGATGGCTCCCGCCCCGGCCTGGGGCCCAGCACCCCAGGGCCCCGCAGCACACAGCCTGATGCGGGGCCCGAGAACCACGGCCGGAGGCCCTGGCGCCGCACGGCCGGGCACCGCGCCCACCCCTGCGTGGCCCCTGCAGGTGGAGGGACGCTGGCTGACCGTCCAGCTGGCCGCCAGCCGCGCGGACCTGGTCTCCCCCGAGGACCCCCTGAGGCTCGCGCTTCACTCCATCCGGAGCCGGGGCGCAGACCTGGAGCTCATCCTGTTCTGGACGTAAGTGGGGGGGGGCCCTGCAGCTCCCCGCGGTGCTCACGCTCCTGGGTCTCCCCAGGGACAGTGGCCAGGGCTCGGAGCCAGGGGGACACGCGGTGTGGAGCCGGGGCCCCGGACCGACGCCGGCCTCCCACACCGAGCATCGACACACGGCCCACCCCCCACCCCAGAGGGGACCCCGGGGCGGGGCACAGGTGGGGGCCCAAAGCCTCGGTCTGTGTGTGGAGCCCGGGGATCCAGGCGCCGGGACTGGGTCCCCCACCCCGAGACCTGAAGCTTCCAGCCAAGGACAGTCTGGGCCCGACCCCTCCCGGGAGGTTTGGCTGCACCCCTAGACACGAGGACACCCCCCGTCCTTGCTCCAGCCCTCCAGGCGCCCCTGGCCCCATGGACCTGCCTCCCCTCCCGGCTGGGGGCCGGGGACAGGGAGAAGGCAGAAGGTGACCCTCAGGTCCCCGGGTCCAGGTGGAAGCCCCTCTCTCTTTTCCCAGAGGGGAGGGCGTGTGCAGAGGCGTGAACGTCCCCCTGCACCCCACCGGGCTCCGAGGCCAGTACCGAGGGACCTGTGAGTAGCCCGGACCTGGCCTGGGTCCCCCGCTGGGGTGCAGGGGGCGGGGACAGGGGTGCTCGCGCCCTCCACCGGCCTCCTCGGGGGGACAGCAGGAGCCAGAAAGAGCCTCCTCCCTCCCCGAGCCGACGTGCCACCCCGAGGCGGGGCAGAGCCCCGGGGGAGGAGGACGAGGTGGCACCTGTCCCCGCCCGCGTCTGTCCCCACAGTCGAGGGAGGTGGCAGCATGCTCGTCCGCGTCGTCAGCACCGACTACAGCAGCCTCATCCTGTACGTCCGCTTTGAGGACAGCAGTGGGGTCACCAGCCTGTGGGTGCTGCTGGGTAGGTGGCGGCTCCCCCCGGCTCCGGGTGGTCCCCGCGTCTGCCCCGGCCGAGCGCTTGGTGCCCGCTGCTCGGAGGGTGTGGGCGCCAGCCTGGGCCGCTCAGAGCTGCACCCCGGGGCCCCTCGGCCGGGCTCCCCGCTGTTCACACACCCGTCTGCACCCCACGCACCCCACCGCCGTCTCCTGCCCGCTGCGTGCTGGCGCGTCCTGGGGCTCAGCATCTCAGGGGCAGATCAGAAAAAGCTGTCCCCACCTCCACCGGGGCAAAGTCGAGTCACATGGGGGGGCCACATGGTCCCGAAGCAGACAGAGCTGAGGGAGGGGCGGGGCCTCTGGAGTGGGGGCAGCAGGGGGCCACAGCAGCAGGGTCCCCGGCAGCTGAGAAGCGACAGCGGGGGTGGGGCGAGGGGAGTGGCGATGCCATCCTTCCAGTGTGCAGTGAGGACCCGGGTCAGGGCCTGGCCCGCCCCCTCCAGGAGTGCCTGGCCTGCGCTGCTTCTCAAGGTCACAAGGCAGGCTGGGGGACGAGGGCTGCGGCCAGGCCACTGGCCAGCTGGAGAGCGGCAGGCTCGGGCCGGTGGGGACCCCGGGGGGACAGGGCGGGATCGGGAAAGGACTCCAGGGTCTTCGCCCCTCACCACAGCACCTCTGCTTCCAGCCAGAAGTATGCCTGGGGACCCCAAGTGGCGGGGGGAGTACCTGAGGCGCATCAGGGGGTTCCCGCTGCAGGAAGCCCCCGTCTTCAACCTGGACGGTAAGCGCTGACCTCCCTCCGTCTCCCTGCACCCCGGCTGCCAGCGCGCACGCAGCCCCTGTGACACGGTGACAAGGGCACAAATTCGCCTCCCTTCTATGGTGTAGACGCTGAGGCTCACAGAGGTGCAGAGACAGAGCCAAGGTCACACCGCCTGGGTGCCTGCTGCCCCGTGTGTCACTCAGTCAATCAGCAAACACACAGGCCGTTCCGGGAGCTGGGGACACGTGCAAAACGAGACAGACTCGTCCTGTGGCCCCCCCGCCCCGTGCGGGTTACACGGGGCCCTAGTTTGTTGGAGACAAGTGCTGTGGGGTGGGGGTGGGGTGGGGACCACGGGTGACAGGCGCAGGCAGGAGAGACTGCCTGGAGGCGGGACCCTGTGGGCCTGTGGCAGGAGCCGAGGGAGGGTCTGTGGGTCGTCCAGAGGGCACAGGGGCCGTGACAGGACGCGGCCTGCCATCGGGGGTGCTGGATAGCGGACGGCAAGGGGACCCCGGGGAGGAACAGTGTCTGTGTGGTTTCGGGGTGAATGGACGAAGGCCTTCAAATCCCCACCTTTCTCTTCCCTCCACAGCCCAGTGTCCCCCACCTGAAGCTGACATCAGGGCCACCGCCTGAGCCTCCCTGCCGGGACCCCGGTCACCACACTGCCCTCGCCTCCCTGCCACTGCCCCCTGCCCGCTTGCCCAGTGCCCCCACCGCCCTCTGCTACCACCCAGGCCGGGCCCCACCCACCTGTGGTCCCTCATGGAGGGTCACCAGGTCCTGCCAACCACCGACTAGGGAGCCCACAGCCTCTCCCTGCCTGGCCTGCGGCTCCAGGGCACGCTGGGCGGCGAGGGCGGGGCAGGTGGCCAGACACTCCCGGCCGCAGTGAGCGCAGCGTTGTCGTCCAGCAGACAGAGCCACCTGTGGTGTCCTTTCAAACAGTGACCCTGCGAGGGGCCAGGCTGGGACTGCTCTGACCAGCCGCTGCCGGGGCCCCCGTCAGGTCAGGGGGCGCTGAGTGACCACAGGGCCAGCACACGCTCCCCAGAAGAGCCAGGGACACACCAGCCTGCGTACCCGCCTGACAGGTGAGCTGAGACAGGCCACCACTCTCCTGAGAGTCCAGGGCCCTACGAGGGCGGTGGCTGGACAGAAGGCGCCCACCTCTGCCCAGGCGAGCCAGCGGCCACCCACCGGCCGGGCGGGCTCATAGAAACTGGGTCGGGGCCTCGGGACGTGCATCCGGATAAGCCGGGGTGACAGGTGTGACCGCACCTGCACAGAAACGCCCTTGGTGGGGCCAGGCTCCCAGGAGGCCACACCTCAGCAAGGCGGCTCCCATCACGGCCAAGGTCAGCACGACGGCAGCGAGCCAGGCGGCCACCGGTGTGGCCTCAGCTGCGCCCACACGAGAGAGCCGGTGACGGACAGACAGGTGCCCCAAGCGCAGCGGCTGCCCTGAGCCAGCAAACCCAGGAGGAAGAGTAGGACACACCCGCGTGATCACAAAGCGTGTGCTCCTCCGCCCAGCGAGAAGCCTGCGGACCGCACTGGACAAGCGCTTCTCAATCCTTTCTCTGCCACGTGGGAAAAACGGCCCGAATGAGGAGACACGTGACGTCTCTGCGCAGACCCCAATCAACATCGTACACATGTCATAACCCTCAAGGCGACCTGGCCTTTCGACCGGCATTCCAGGGGGGTATCTCCCCCGAACTGCACGCCTGCATCGGAGGTCCCTGTGAAGGAGTAAAAGCTTTGAGACGTTTTAGGGAGAAGAGTCCGGCTAAGGGACACGGCCGGTCTCGGACCACGAGGACTCAAGCCGCCAGGCGTCAGCTCAGGGACGGACAGAAAGACCGCGACACGGACGCAGAGTCAAGACGTGAACACGGGTGGGTGTGACGACGACGTCTCGCGCAAACGGCCCGTGTGACAAAGCATCACGTGTCCGAGACGCGTCGGAGGGAACAGCCGAGGTGCTTGGTGTCCCCCCACGTGGTCCTCCTCCACCTCCTCTAAGGCCACCCGTCCTCCAGGGCGAGGGCCCACCCCGGCGACCTCACGTGACCTCCGTCGCCCCTGGAAAGACCCACCGCCAAACGCCACCGTCGCGGGGGTTGGTCCTAGGGCCAGGAGCTTGTGCGGATAATTCTAGGGGGACGCGCTCGGGCCGTATACCCTTACCGAGCCGCTCCACGCCCCCGACGAGGGGTCCGGAGGGCGCGCCGTGCTGTGCGACCTCGGACGCTCCAGCCCCGCGGACGCCGTGAGCCCTCGCGGCCCACGCCTTGTGGTCACTTCGAGCACTTTGGAACCTGCAGAGGAAACGCCACGGCACGCCACGGGTGGCCGCTTGGGGACAGTCCTGCGTGTGACTGCTTTCCACCCCTCGAGGGGCCCCTGTCCCAGAACTCCGTCCCCGCCTCTCTTTAAAACGCAACGAATTAAATGCTCCAGCTTTAAAAAAAAAAAAATGAACGTGAGCTCTCTCTGTCCCCACAAAACAGACACACGCGCTTGGGGACAGGGGGACAGTCTCACGCTGCACGGAGAGGGTGGGTCCAGGCCGCCATCACCCCCAAACTGCGTGTATTTCGGGAGTGAGCTGACTTGCTATTTTTTTTTCCTTGACGTAGAATCCTTTGCCCTGTGTGTGTGCGTGTGTGTGCGTGCGCGCGTGTGTGCGCGCGTCTGTGTGTCTGTGTCTGTGTGTGTGCGTGTCTGTGTGTGTGTGTGCGTGCACGCGTGTGTGCGTCTGTGTGTGTGTGCGTGTGTGTGTCTGTGTGTGTGTGCGTGCACGTGTGTGTGTGTGCGTGTGTGTGTCTGTGTGTGTATTTTTGAACTAGAATCTTTCTCCATTAAAATTTATTTTATTTTACGCCTCCAGAATTGTCCCGGGCTATCCACAACGCGTAGATATTAGCACCTCTGCGCGTTACGCGTAAATAACCATCCTTTGGTTCTCTGTCCGGCCTCGGCCCGCGGGACGCGCAGCGTCCCGAGGACACACAAAGGTCTCTTTCGGACAGGCGCGGGCTCCCCCGGCCGAGGAGGACCGGAAGGAAGGCGTCCCCGCCCCGCCGCCCCTCGGGGGTCACGGGGCCCCCCTGGAGAGCCGCAGCAGCTTGACGCTGCGCACCTGCGCGGGCGGCAGCAGCACGGCGTCCCAGCCGTACTCCGGGGACAGCAGCGTGGCGGGCTTGTGCACGAAGAAGTACTTGTTCAGGTGGCTCTCGAAGGTGCTGTTGAGCCCGTTCCCCGCGGCCCGGCGCGCCCCGCGCAGACACGCGTCGGCCAGGTGCAGCACCCGCGGCGGCGTGCCCCCCAGCAGCGCGCCCCCGTAGAAGAAGTCGCCGCGCCCCGGCGGGATGCAGGCGGCCGAGCGCGGCCTCCTGTCGTAGGGGACGTCGCGCGCTGCCCTGAAGTACCACCAGGCGTGGAGCTGCGCCACGGACGCGCCCAGGGTCTCGGCGCCCAAGTCGCCCCGGAACACCTGGTCCACGGCGGCGCAGAAGAGGAAGTCCACCTCGTCGCCCGCGCGCGCGGCCACCTGCTCGCCCAGCTGCTGCAGGCGCTCCAGGTCAGGGTCGGGCCAGCCTTCGCGCCGCGCCACGGGCAGCGCCCCGAAGGTGTGCGGGGGACCCGGCTCCAGGTGGGGCAGCCTGTAGGGGTCATCCACCAGGATGTAGAAGACGGCCCGGTACCCGGCGTGAAGTGCTGCTTGGCCGACCGCAGGAAGCGCTCCAGGTGTTGGTCCGCGGCCCTGCCGAGTGCGCACCCGCGCGCGCGCACAGGGGCTGAGTTTCCCGAAGCTTCGGGGGACAACGCGCGTCTGATGCATGCGTCGCTGGTGCCCCGGGGGTTGGGGACCGGGTAGGGAGGCGCAGGCTTCACGGGGCGTTTGTGAAACGACAGGGAGCACCCAGCTGAGGATGGGGACGATGCCCCGGGCACACTTGGCACAGGGCAGCCGTGATTGCAGGCAGTCTGGGGGAGCCAGAAGGGTCGTGGGTGCTCCCCCAGTATCCCCCCCACCGCACCCCCCTAAAAAGGGGCAAAGGCTGGTAGGCCCTACCTGCCGACGGCCGTAGTGCTGGCGCAGCGCCCGCCGGCTGAATGTGCCTTCCCATATGACCGGGGCGAGCCAGCCTGTGGTCGTCACCACATCTGGGCGCTTTCTGCCGAGCGCACAAGAAACCACGAGGCAGGGCCCGGCGACAGCGACAGCGGCGCAGGCTGCCAGGCCCAGCGGCCCGTGCTGGGGGAGCAGGACGCCCGCCCGCACCCCAGGGCACCCCGCCGCGGGCATGTGGGGTCCTGAGCACACCTCGCCTGCCTTCTGAGTCAGGGTCCCCCCATTCTGAGGTCTGGCTGCAGCTCAAAGGGACGTGGCCCCGACTCAGAAAATTCTCCGACTGTCACCTGAGGCCAGCTCTGTGTCTGGAGTGCCACCGCCTTCTGGGTGTCCTGTGTGTTCCCCCCCTTCTCCCTCCTCTCCCTCCCCTTTCCCTGGAAGACCTAGAGAATGCCAATTTTTAAAAAAAATCCTCTCCTCTTGCTTTAAGTCCATCTATGCAATCCAGCAGAAATGAACAGATTACTCCAAAAAGAGAAAGAGAGAGAAAAACATTCTATTTGCTTTCAGTAGCAAAGTAAGAACAGGGTTTATGATATGCAAAGCTGGCTCCACCCAGGAAAATCATTCAATGCAACCTTCCCTACCTAGAAACTAAAGAACAATCAGATGCCCGTGTCAGTTGCCACAGGGGGGAAAGAAAAACACTATACAAAGTCCAACACCTGTTCATGATGAAAAAAAAGAACTCAGAACAACACCTCCACATGATAAGAAGCGTCTGTGAAATGCCTACAATGGTGAAGACCAAAGTCTTCTCCCTAAGACAGCCCGAGGCAAGGCTGCCCACTCTCTCCACCCCTGCTCAGCGGGGGACGAGGTTGTAGCCATTGCAATAAGGCAGGAAAAGCAAATAAAGAGCCCCCTTGTACAGGACACGGGACCAGCACACACACACACACACACACACACGCGCGCGCGCGCGCGCGCGAATCCCATTTCCACGTGCTAGCAACACATGTGCAGAAACTGGACATATTTAAGTTGATCCCAAGAAAGAGCTCGTGCTCTGGTGATGTAAAGCCCCCCATACTCCGCCGGCTGATAAATCCCCTTTCCTCGAACACAAATAGATAAATAAATAAGTTGCTCCCAAGAAAATACACTACTTTGAAACAGCCCTGCACCCATCGTCAGCAGTCACTCCCCCCGGCTCTCTGCTCCCCGCAGCCCCTGACAACCGCTGATCGAATTTCTGGTCCCTAGAGATGTGCCTGTCTGGGAAATGTCCTATAAATAGGACCACACCACCGTGATCCTATTCTGCTCCTAACACGTTTCGCTGGGGCGTGATTTGGGCTTCCTTCCTTTTATGGCTGAATAATATTCCATTGCATGGATTTTTTTTTAATCCATTCATCCGTTGATGGACATCCCAGTTGTTCATCTTTTTTTGGCTATTATAACATCACTGTGAACATCAGTGTACGAGTTTTTCTTAGAACGTTTGTTTTTAATTCTCTCGGCTGTCTATTCCTAGAGGTGCCGTGCCTGGGTCATATTGTAATGCCACGCTTCACTTTTTCAGGAAACTTGCCAAACTCTTTTCTACGTCTTCCATGCCCACCAGCAGTTTATAAGAGTTTAAACTTCTCCACCTTCTCGCCAACGTTTTTTGTGGTCTGACCTTTTTATCCTAGTGACCCTACAATCCTTACACATCAGGGGTGTGACTCGGTATCTCGTTGGGATTTAGATTTGCACATCCGATGAAGTGTTTGGGGGTCATCTTTTGCCCATTTTTAAGTGCTGTTTGTCTGTCTTTTTGTTGTTTAATTGTAAGAACTCTTTACATATTACGGGCACTAGGCTCTTATCGGGGATATGACCTGCAGACATTTTTCTCATTCTCTGGATCGTCCTTTCACTTTCTCGGGGGAGTCTTTTGATGCACATAAGGTCATGATTTTAAAACTGGGTCCATTGACCCATGCATTTTTGGTTTTGTGGCTGTGTTTTTGATTTGTCAGGTTCAGGAGAGCCCCTTCCGTTCCTAGGGGACGATGGATTTTGTCAAATGATGGCCCTGCGTCTATCAAGACGGTCGTGTGGGTTTGATGTGGTGTGTTCCATTGCATGATAGTCATGCGTTGGGTCACCCTTGCATTAAACCTGACATCAACCCCGCTATTTGGTGATGTATAATTCTTTTTTTATGTGTCCCTGGATTTGGTTTTCTAGCATTTTGTCCCAAAACTTTGTGGAGGATTAAAGTACTGATTCTTCTTTAAACATTTGGCAGAATTTACCAATGAAGTCATCTGGTCCTGAGCTTTGCACGGAAAAATGCGCATTCACGCACCCAGTCTCTACTTGTCACAGATCTATTCAGATCTTCCCTTCCTGCTCGAGTCTTCCTAGGAAGTTCTAGGAATTTATGTCTTTTTGGGAATGTCTCTATGTCACCTATGTTATCCATCCAGTGTGTTGGCACACGATGGCTTGTAGCGTTCTCCCGTAATCATTACTATTTCTGAAGGTTGCTGGGGATGTCCCCTCGTTCACGCCTGACGTTAGCAATCTGAGCCTTCTCTCTTTTCCCTTGGTCGGTCTGGTTAGAGGCTTGTCAACTTTGTTGCTATTTTTAAACGACCGATTTTGGTTTCATGGATTTCCTTCTATTTTTCCATTTTCTATTTCATTTATTTACTCTCTCTTACCCCCTCCCCACCATGCACTTGCTTTAGTTTAGTCCCCCAATATCTTGGGGATTACAATTTACCATCTTTTATAACCACCTCGTCTAGCTAATACCAACTTAAAGCCAGTAGTGGACAAAGACCGTGGTCCTATGTGGCTTCGTTGCCTCTCCTGTCCTCTGTGCCATTTACTGTCAGGCTAATGACATCTTTATATATTCTGTGGCCATCAACACAGAGTGTAATTATTGCTTTATTCAGCTGTCTTTTCAATCAGATAGATGGAAACTTCATATATATATATATATATAAAATCTGAGACATTTGCCCAGTTAGTTACCCTCACTGAGGTCCTGTATTTCTGGACGTGGATTCAAGTTCCTGTCCAGTGTCCTGTCATTTCCGCCTAATGAACTCCCTGTGGTATTTATCATACGGTCGTGTGTTAGCGATACATTTTCTCAGTTTTTCTTTTCCTGGGAATGTCTGAATTTCTTCTTCGTTTTTTTTTTTAACGATAGTTTTTCTGGATAAAAAAAAATTCTTCGTTGGCAGATTTTCTTTTTCAGATTCGTGATCCTTCAGATTTGAGATCCTTTCCTTGTCTCTGGGTTTGGATCATTTATTTGGATCCGTTTAGTAGTGAGTCTGTCTGAGTTTGTCCTGTTTGAGATTTGCTGAGCTTCTTGGGTTATATTGATTTTTTTTTCCTGCTCAAAATCTACTGTCAGTCTCATCTAGCAATTTTTAAAAATTTTATTTTAGTTACTACACTCTTCACAATTTCTGTTTTTTTTTTTTTTATAATTTCTATCTTTTATTGATCTTCTCTCTTTGGCAAGACATCCTCCTCCTGTGATTTCCTTGCGTTCCTCGAACCACCTTAAAACAGCTGATTTAACGTCTTTGTCTAGCGTGAAAAGGGAGTTTACGGAAGATTAAATACAAGTGAATTACGAACACGTTGCGATATGCTCAAATGAAATCCCATAGACACACATTGAACTGGGATGTTTTAACTGGCAGCATCGTCAAGAATAAAAGATAATACTTCTGTGTATCCACCAGAGGGAAGACGACAAAATGGTATGATTATTAAAGAGAAAAGTACATCGAACCTACAGCAAGATCTTAACTGTCTGTCTTCTTTGACCTAAAAACTCTGTTTTGGAACTTTATCTGACGGACACACACACGTGACACGGTGTCAAAATCCACATGTGCAAGGTTAGCTACTGAAACATCACCCACAATAGCTCCAGTCTAATCGATCAAAACCAATAGAGAATGGGCTGAATAAATGACATAGAGGATCATAAAGCAGGAAACTCCGTGACCATCACGAAAAGCGCCCCCCACCCCGGGTGCGGGCACCAAAGAACAAAGGAGTTTTCGAGCTGGCCCCAAGGAGATTCTGTCCTTCACTGAATGAACAGGAAGATTAAACCAAGGAGTGTGTGTCCGTCCATATGAATGGCCTGGAAGATTAAAACGCCAGCTGCTGGAACTCTCCCAAGGTAATTAGAATCTGGTGACGGGGGACCAGGGGGCGGAGGGACCCCATCACCCCCAATCGGGTTCTCCCGTGCACGTGTGCGAGCAGGTGTTCTGTTCTTACCTGGGATTGAACCAGTCTGACAATCGAAGTTCCTGTGCTTGCTGATTTCTGGACGCAAAGGGAAACCCCGAGTGAGTACGTAACCCACGCGCTCAGCGTGGCAGGTGCTGCTTGGTACCAGCGAACACACGGCCCCAGCCCCTGCCCCGGGGAGCTGGCCGCAGAGCCCGAAACGGTCCCAGGGATCGGTGCCAATGGAAGGGTGACTTCTGGGAGCATAAGTGGCACATTCAACCCAAAAGTGGGCTTCAGGGAAAGCCACCTGGGGAAGAGATGGCTCACCTGGTCTGGAAGGGGGACAGGTGGTCGGGAAAGGATGCAGGGTGAGGGGTGAAGGCCAGAGGCAGGAAGGCAAGAAAGACAGTGCTTCTGGAAAGACTAATTAACCCCAAACTAAAGCGAACTAGAGAATGTGTGTGGGGACAAAATGTGGATTTAAGTCACTCACTCACTCACTCGTCACCCGCGTGGCTGCGGCATGTGCAAAGGGGCTGGGGTAGAGTCCCGTGTCTGTGATTTTCACTTAAAGACGTGACTTGGTTTTATTGTGCTCTTATGTCCATTATTCAAACGCCAAGTTCGTTAGGCAGCGACCTTCCTTCCATAACCCTGGGACGTTTGTAAGCACGAGAAATGACGCCGGGGGAGCACCCCATCCTGACATTAACCGGAAGTGTCCTCAGCCACAGGGGTGTCATGACTGTTCCCCAAGACAGGGCTGGCACAATCCGGATGGCCCCAGCCCAGTGTCACTAAAAACACAAACTGACCAACGGAAAACTCACTAAAAAGTCGCCTCCTTTTAGAAGCCAGTGTCATGAGCTGCTGGTGTCCTAGGGGATGACCATGGCTGGCCAAGGGGGGTCCTGACTGAAGAGGCCACAGCCTCGAGAGGGACCCGTACTCTACACAGAGCCAGCCGGGTCCTGGACAGACGGGGACCCAGGCGGTGACACCAGAGGGGACTGTCCCACCAGGCCAGCACCGCCCATGGCTCCCACTGTCTACACCTCCACGCAGGCGGGACCCTTAGCCCAAACCTCACTGTCACGTGTCCCACTGCTCCCAGTGTCCATGTGACAGCCGTGAGGTCAGCCTGTTTCACGCACTGCACCCCACGTCTGCTCGCCACACCAAGGCAAACCCGGACCCCTGCTGCCCCCCAGGACTGTGGCCCACGGATGCCCTCCTAGCTGCTGGCGACCTCAGCCCGCCGAGCAGCCCCCTCCCCAGGCCCCCGGTGTCATCGGCCTCGGCTCGGACGGGCTGCTGTTTCAGGAAAGCGTGTGCAATGCTGCCACCTTGTGTCCTGTCTCACAGGGCACACAGGCCACACACATGCCACATAAGCAGGCGCGGGCGCCTCTCCACACTGTTTCTGCCCGACGGGCCGGGAGCCCTCCCTGGGAGCCTCTGGGGACTGTGTTCCTGCTTTTCTGTCCCTCCTGGTTTTGTCACCACTGGGACCGCTTGGATCCTGCAGCTCTGCTTCCCAGCTTGCGGGATGTGTACGTGGCAGGGCCCAGTGCGGGGTCCACAGCCTTCACGAGGGGAGGGTGTCACCACTGTCATCAAAGAGGTGATATGAATATCGTGGTGACCGGCACGGCCCTAAACACCACGACAAGAGACGTAACCCATGGTCCAGGGACCACGCAGCCAGGCCACCCTCTTCCTTGATTTTGCATTATTAATCTGTTCTTTTATCCCCCCCCCTTTTTTTTAAATACACTTCACTTTTAGAGAAATTTTACAGAAAAAAGTAAAGCTGTGAAGACAGCACCTGGCATCCCCGGGCCCCGTCCCCCACTCCCCATTATCAACACCTGTGAGACTCCATTAACGAAGCACTGCTGACGGACACACTGCGGCCACTCAAGGCCACCGCCGCAGGCTTTCTGCCACTGCTCCCATGTGCTCGCTTTCTTCCCGGGGTACTCAGCGCTGCACCCCACCCCCCGCGGTCCATGGCACAGAGCCTGGTGCCGAGACAGCACCCTGAAAATAATCGCTGGACGTCACCCCAGAGAGGTGACGTCCGGTCCCTTTCGAGAGTGCCCCTAAAATCAGTACCCCTGGACAAAACTCAGCGGGTCGTCTCGTGCCTGCCAACCACGACAGGTCAGCCCCGGTCTGCGCTTACCTGAGGTAGCGCTGGACCAGCCAGAGCCACGAGGCCAGCGAGGTCAGCAGCAGCAGCAGCTTCCGCTTAGAACGCATTCTCCGCTGGGGGAGGGGAGAGAAGTGCGCTCAGACTAAGACGTCACGCCCTTGACCTACAGACGCTCTTGACCTACAGACGCCCCTGACCTACAGATGCCCTTAACTTACAGACGCCTTTGACTTACAGACGCCCTTGACATACAGATGCCCTTGACTTTCAGACGCCTTTGACTTTCAGACGCCCCTGACTTACAGACGCCCTTGACTTTCAGACACCCTTGACCTACAGACGCCCCTGACTTACAGACGGCCTTGACTTTCAGACACCCTTGACTTTCAGACGGGGCACCTACCTGAGCGTCTGCTCACCGAACGGTGGCCTCACGCCCCTGACTTATGGATGCCCTTGACATTCAGATGCCCTTGACATTCAGATGCCCTTAACCTACACAATGGGCACCTACCTGAGCGTCTACTCCCCGAATGGTAGCCTCACGCCCTTGACCTACAGATGCCCTTGACCTACAGACACCCTTGACATACAGACGCCCTTGCCTTGCAGACACCCTTGACCTACAGACGCCCCTGACTTACAGACGCCCTTGACTTTCAGACAGGGCGCCTACCTGAGCATTTGCTCCCTGAATGGTGGCCTCACGCCCCTGACTTACGGACGCCCTTGACATTCAGATGCCCTTGACTTTTACAGATGTCCCTGACTTACACACGGGGCGCCTACCTGAGTGCCTACTCTCTGAACGGTGACCTCAGGGGTCACCTCCACCGCGGGCGTCTCCTTGAAGTGCCAGCCACTCCTCTGAGGACTGCAGGCACACAGCTGGTGGCACTCCTGTTCCCTGTCAGTGTCACCTTACTGCACAAAAGGAAGGCAATAACATCTCAGTGTGTGGCTGGGGGAGTCGGGGGGTCCCCTGGGTGACAGCTGCCATCTGCCCCCACGTGGGCTCTCAGCCTGTCCTCCTCAGAGACAGGAATGGGGACCATCCGACCCAAAACTGTGGTCACCTAAACACACACAAGCTCTCGGGTGCAGACTCCTGTAACAGGGGCCGAAGCCTCGATGGAGGGGTGACGCTGTGACAGGGACCCAGCTCAGGCCCACGCCCCAGCCTGCTGCAGGGCAGGGGGGAGGGTCTTCCCTGAGCTCCTGTTCACAGGTCTGCAGGCACCAGGCCTCCGGTCGCGTGCTGGAACAGGCTGCACCTCCTCACGCTCACCCAAGCACCTGTGGGACCGACCAGCCCACCCACACGGCCGCCACATGCCACACGCGCTCGGCAGGAAATGTGGCAGGTGCCGGGAGCAGACCTCACACACGGGGTCCCAGACACTGCGAGGAAAGGGAAGAACACAGATGTCTCATCGTAATTCTGTGCCGATCGCTGTGGACACAGTGATGGTTCCTGCCTGCTGAACGGGGCTGAGCACATGACACCCGGCCCCCCTCTCCTGGGCGTCCGTACACCCCGCCCCGCCAGCCTCTGGACGGAGTGCCAGTGGGGGCGGGGTAGAGCCGGTCCCTATACCTGGTTCCGGTGACACGAGGTGCCCCAAGGTGCTGCAGGGACGGGCGTGGCCGAGCGCTCTGCCTTTGGGGCTCCATGAAAGCACTGGCCAGACCCCGAGCCTGGCTCTCTGCAGGCACTGAGGTCAGCAGCCCCTCTGATGACACGGGCTTGGGAAAGGCCGTCACAATGGCGCACCTGCCAGCAGGGGGGCTGCTCACGGTTGCCAGACAATGGGCCTTGGTCCCTGTGAAATGGTAAAGGGCGTGAAGGGCATTTCTGTGGCTCCTGTGCTGTCCCTCCCCGCCCCCTGGGGACCGGCCCTTGTCCACGGGGAGGAATCCTGGGAGGGGGGTGTTTATGCAGAGCGGGCAGGGAGGGTGCAGCAGGGGGCCTCTCTCCCCTCCTCCTCCAGGCGCCTGGCTCCGCCCCCAGAGCAAACCCCCTCATAGCCTTCTAGACTGTTCTAAGCACGCGCCTCTCTGGTCATACAAATAAGTTTCGTGTGGGGACGTGTCAGATGTGTGAACTGGGACCCCGTGTCGTCCTCCCACCCCACGTGCACCTTCATTAATGCTGCCCCTTCCCCCCTTTGAAAGCAAGCTCCTCGTTAGCACTAAGGTGACACCTGCTTCCCACGCCCCGGGGGCTTCACACCGTGGGAATTGCCTCGCTCATGGGAGGTCAGGAGCTGATATCGAGGTGCCCGCTGTGCCCCAGTCTGCTGTGCGGGCAGCGGCAGCCCTCCATGCTCTGGGGCAGGTCAGCGCCTCACCCCCACCTCTGCCTCTGCCCCCACCCCGCCCCGTGGCGTCGCCCCTGTGTCTGTGTGTCCGCCTGGCGGCCTGCGCCCCTCTCACACCTGTCTCCACCACCAGGAGGGTGTGTGTGGCCATCTGCTCCGAAGAAGGCCTGCGGGTCTGGACGGCCCCTGGGACGTGGGGCTGCCTGTCCCCCGAGGTGAGCAGTGCAGAGCGGAGGCCGCGGCTGGGACCCGCTGACCGGATGCTGGTCTGTGAGGGACTTGGGCGGAGGCGTCTCTGCTTCTCACAGCAGCCACGGCCGGGGCAGCATGCACCGGGCCACCACGGGCCTTGAGTGGAGCGCTGGGGGAGGGGACGGGACCCCCGCCCTGGCTTCCAGCAGACTCAGCGCCTCCCTGCCCGGACCACGTGTGCCGGCCTCTGCACCCTCGCATCTCCGTTCCCTCCGCCCGGCGCTCTTCCCCGCGCCTTGCTGGAGTCTACTCCTTCCTGCGGCGCCCCCACAACTGAGCACCTCAGTTTGCGTCCACGCCAGGTGCCGCCCCCACCACGTCGCCAGAGGCTGCGCTCTCTGTCTGGACCCCGCTCGGCTGGGCGTCAGCTTCCCGGGAGCGGAGCGGGGTGCATACCGAGAGGACCCGCCACTGACCCCGGAATTCGCGGGGCGCCGGTGACATGAAGAGCTTCTTGCAGGGGTGAGGCTCCGCAAGTCGGGGCGCACACCCAAGCTGGCTCCCAGAGGCCAGCACGGCAGGGGGCGGGGCAGGTCGCCCGCCGGTGTCCCCTCGCCACGGTCCCCGCTCACGGGAGGCCGCGGGACCCGGGCCGGGTGGGGGCGCGCAGAGGGACGCGACAGGGACCAGGCTGCTCGGCCCCAGCCCCTCCGCCCCAGCTCCCCGCCTCCCTCCCTTCCCCCCCACACCCCACCCCTGTCCCAGCAGACTGGCGAGAAGCCAGGTGCGCCCTCTGGTGGCACCGGCGGGAAGTTCAAGTCACACCCGCCCCTCGCCCAGTGGGACCCCTGGCCCGCCCACCCCGCCACCTGTGCCAGCTTAGAGCCGCCTGCCCCCCAACACACCCCACTGCTCTAAGCTGGTTATCTCCTTCCCGCGCACGCTCTTTGTAAACTCGGGGCGAGTCCCGTCCTTAGAGACACAGAAAAATACGGACAGCGAAGATCTCAAGTCGTCCCTTCCAGGCGGCCAAGGTGCCTTTCCCGCATTTTGACTTTTAGACGTCTCCTTATTTGTATGTGGTCTAAAGAACAACTTGGACTTCCCATTGATGCCACAAGGGGGGACACAGGGGTCCCTTACAGTCTGTCCCCACGGGATGGGCTGGGGGCGGGGCTAGGCGCTGGTGTCAGGGGCCACGGTCTGGAGGCGGAGCCGCTTCACGCTCCCACCCACAGGAGGTTCCCCCGGCTCTGCGAGGTTGTGTCCCCCGAACCCCCCTCGCTGAGGCAGGAGGAGGCGGCCGTCCCCTCCCATCCGGGTCCCCCATCTGGTGCCCCCCATCATTCACAAAATGTACTTACCGAACCGTCTGTTGTCTCTTTAGGTAGACACAGGTAAGGATTTCGTTTTCTTGTTCTTCCCCGTGTCTTTGGGGAAGGGGCCTCTCCCTCTAATTCGGATAATTCCCCCGAAACGGGTGACTCGGGTCTCCTGGCTATTGATCAGGGTCGCTGAAGCTTGCCATCTTCCCAGCCCACTTGGGGGCGCGAATGGCTGCAGGCCAGGCCCTGAGCGTCGGGGGAGGGGGGCCTCACCCCCAAACATTTTTTTTTTTCTTTAAGAAACATATTAACCCATCCCACGGTTAATTTAACTCGCCTAACAGGCAAATCAGAAACAGAGACGAAACTCGATACGTGATTTAAATAACAGCTTTGTGTCTCCTTTTTTCCCGTCTAGGGACAGAGGTGGTGCTTCCCTGGGGACACCCAAGACCCCGTTTTGACCGACCCGCCACGGGCAGGGATGGCGGCCCTCCCCGGCCAGAAGCGGAAGCAGAAGGAGAGCCCCCCTCCGTCCCCCGCGGCTCGACACCCACACTGATGAGAAGGGGGTCACGGCTCTTAGAGAAAGGTCAGGCAGGAAAGTTAGGTGGGGGTTTCGGGTTCGCCTGCAAGGCGCCGAGTCATCCTGTCCTAGCCAGCCAGAGGGCATCCTGGGCTAGAAGTAACTCCTACAAGGAACCAAGCGGAAAATTGGGTGCTAGTTTCAGCCAGTCCCTCGCACCTGCGCAGGAAAGGCCAACGACCTTCACCGGCCTCACCTGAGCCTCACCTGAGCCCCATTATAACACGCTGCGTGCGCCGGGGAGCTCATTACCATCCTGGCGGCCTGGATTCTGGGAACGCGCATGCGCAGAAGGCAGAGGCTGAGTCACGGGGCCTGTCCCGCTCGGCTGTCTGTCAAGGAAGCCCGCCCCTGAGAGACGGGACCCCAGAGGCTGCGTCACCGTCACCGGCCCAGGCTGGGTGCCCACGTCTGGGAGGCGCCCGCCGCTCTGCGCACCCCTCCCACGGAGCTGTCCTTTGCCGCTGTCCTTTGCGGCTTCTCGCTCAGTGCTTTGTTCCAGACGGCGAGAGCCTGGAGTGTGTGTCCAGAGGGGAACCCCACTCTCCTCCAGTGGCACCGGGACTTGGGGACACTGTGGAGACAGAAGAGCCCCAGAGGCGGTGCCCGGGCCGCACTGACCCCTATCTGTCCACGACACCCACGTCCGGACGCCTGAGTCCTCCCTGCAGCAGACGGCTACCTACTGTGTCGCGCACCTACTGTGTGCACGCAGCTCGCTCGGAGCCGGAACGCAGCACAGCCGACTCCCAGCGGAGCTGTCCCTCCACTCTGCCTTTGGCCCAATGCCGGTGTCCCGGGGGGCGTCCAGCGATCTGGCCTGTGCTGGAGGCCCCCAGGGAGCCCTTCCGGTCATCCGCAGGCCTGGCCTGACCCCAGTTTCCCATCAGGGCGGTCCTCTGTCCTCAGCACACACCGACTACCCCGGGACCTGCCTGCTGAGACCTGTCACCTGCCGGAAGCTGTCGTGTAGAAGGACAACCCCTAAGGTCTAGTGAGGGAGGCCCAGGAGAAGGCGCCTGCGTGGACGCCCGCCCCCGGGTGGGAAGGCGCCTGCGTGGACGCCCGCCCCCATGGATATGTATATGTTGTTCCCACAGTTCTTCCCTCGGAGCCGGAAGTCCCTCTGAAACCCACGTGATTGGAAACCAGTGGATACCCCTAATTCTCGAGCCGGCGAGCCAGGTCCCACTGGGATGGGAGAGGTGTGCAGGGGGGCCCAGAACCCGCTGGGAAGCATGACGGAGCACTTGCAAGTTCAAGAGCCTCCTTGCGAGCAAGATAAAGTAGACCAGGGAAGGAGTGGAGCCCGCAGACCATACTCAGGGGCCCTGCTCACCCCACTTTCCCTGGAAGTGAGTCACGACAGGGACACCGTGCAGCGTTTCTGGGCCCAGCTTGATGGACAGTGGAAGGCGCTTCACTTCCGAAGAACATCCATCCATCCATCCACCCATCCACCTGCCATCCACCTGCCATCCACCTGCCGTCCACCTGCCGTCCACCTGCCGTCCTTCACACATGTCTATCCATCCACACGCTCTATCCATCCACCACCCACCCATCCACCCCCCATGTGTCCACCGTCTCGCCATCCACCCACCCATCACCCGTCTAACCCATCTGTGATTCTATTCCACGACACCATTTTTACCTAAAAGTCGAGATAATTTTGAGATATTTTATATTTTCTCTGTTTTTCATTAATCCCTTTTCCCGTTCAAACAGGCATTGAGTTTTGTGTTTGGAAAAATTTGTGAAAAGTTGGGAGACGGGGCCGTCGCTTGAGGGAGTGTAGAATGGAGACCAAGTGTGCACACGTGTGTGCGTGCATGTGTGCTGGTGCATGTGTGTGTTTGCACATGTATGTGAGTGCACACGTGAGTTGGTGTGTGTGCATTTGTGTGCACGTGTGTGTACATTTGCTTGCATGTTGCACATGCACACGTGAGCTGGCATATGTATGCATTTGCGTGCACATGTGTGCATTTGCTTGCACGTGTGTGAGTGCACATGTGAGTTTGTGTGTGTGTGCGTGTGTGAACACGTGTGCATTTGCTCGCATGTGTGTGTGCACACGTGGGCTGGTGTGTGTGCATCTGTGTGCACGTGTGAGCATGTTTGTGTCTGTGTGGTAGTCACAGAGCAGGGTCTCGATGGGAAGGTGACCAGGTAGGCACAGGAGCGAGGGCGGTGGAGACGGGCTGCCACCTGCAGTGGGACAGACCTGGGCAGTGACAGAATTCAGCACATTCCACCGGCCCTGGCGGGGGGTGGGGGAGACTCAGGTGGGTGCGGGGGGCTCATAACAAGTTCCAGAGAGGGTTACAGCCCCCCAGCGCCAAAGCACAGACACCCCGAGCTGGGCATTCTCATAAGCAGTCTGTGTCCCTCGCGTGGGGGTCCCAGGGTCCCCGGTGAGCGAGGCGGTTTCCAGTGAAGACGTGTCCTCCCAGAGGGATCCCAGGAGCCGCAGCCGGCCGTCCCTAGCCCAGCCAGGCCATTTGTGACGAGAGAAGCACCTGACACCCAGCGTGCAGGCAGCACTGTCTCAGAGACGTACCCACCGCCTCGGTGGCCTGTCACTCCCTCCGGAGAATCCAGACGGAGCCCTCATCCCATGACAGACACACTTATCTCCTCAAAGTCACCTCAGGCAGATCCGGGAGGGGCCGGTCGCCCTGGGGCTGAGTGTGTGAGCTGACAGGGAAGGCCCAGTCATGGACCGAAGCAGGGTCCACACAGGTGACGCGGCCACCACTGACCGTGATGTGACCGAAATAGAACAGGACACGTGGCAGGGAGCGAGGGCCACTTCGGGTGGGCTGTGCCAAAGCCACGCCTGAGCAGGACACAGGGCTGGGGACGGAACGGGCAACACCAGGGACAGGCGGGGGCCCTCCCGAGGCCAGCAGTCAGGAGGGAGAGCAGGGTGAGCCAGGCGGTCCTGTCACCAGCGTGTGTGACGAGTCTTGGGCTGGCATTTGCTGCCCCTCGGGCCCTGGCTCTCCGCTGTCCTCCAGAGAAGCAAGTACCGGTCGTGACACACGACACCAACTGTGCCCTGCTGTTCAAAGTAAGATTTGGTGGCCAGCGTCCCGGTCAGTCCAAGTCCGCCCCGCCCCCCGCCCCTGCCCAGCCGCCCATGTGTCTGGACACAGCACGGAGAGATGGGCAGCTTCCCACTGCAGCCTGGGACCCTGGCCAGGATGGGGACCCCGTGGAGGCCAGGCCACCACCACCCATCCGACCCCGCACACCCCCAAACCCCAAACGTGTCTCTCATCCCAGCCCCACTGCCCGGGCCCCTCCGCCTCTGGTGTCACCGCTTCCGGGGCCTGTGGCATTCCGCCCACGTTCTCAGCGGCCTGCTCCAGGCCAGGGTGGCCCACACGGTGTCCTGCGCACGCGGCTGCACAGGGCGCTGAAATGCTCGCAAGTGGTCCCACCGGCCAGGAAGGGCTGGCGGGGCTGGAGGCGGGGGGCTGGCGCCCACCCAGAGAGGCCAGCAAGGCCCAGGGACCTCGGTAGGGCCCGGCCACCGGCGCCCAGCACGTCCCGTCCCCACTTCTCCTCGTGGCTCCCGACCCAGCCGGATGCTGGGTTCCAGCAGGTTCCACAACAGGGAACAGAGCCCGAGCTGCCTGGACGTGGCGAGCGGCCGGGGGCGGTGGCCGGGCCCCGGGCCGGAAACCGCAGCAGCGCGGAGCGTATAAAGCTATAAAGCGGGTGGCCCGCGGGAGGGATGGCGCTGCTGCTGCTGCTCCTGCTGCTGGCCGCGCGGCCCGGCCTGCGCCCCGCCCAGGAGCTCAGCCTGCGCGCCATCGTGCGCGGGAACTACGACATGGCCAAGGCAGGCGGTGCCCGCCCCGGGGGCTCCGGCCTGGGCATGGGACAGGGACACTGTCCCTGGGGGGTTCACTCTCCTCCCCAGCTGTGACAGCAGCATGGGAGAGTGAGGTGTCCCCGGGAGGGGGAGGGGATCCCAGGAAGGCGAGGGTCCCTGGGAGGAGGAGGGGTCCCCAAGAGAGTGAGGAGTCCCAGGGAGAGGGAGGGGTCCCCCAGATGGGGAAGGGTTCCCAGGAGGGCGCGCTGTCCCTGCTTGGAGCCTGTCGCCTGGAAGCGGGGGTGGGGGGGGGTGGGGGAATGGGGGGGAAGGGCAGGCCCCCAGTAGGGGGCGCCCGCAGCCCGGGGCTGCCCGCCCCGCAGAGCCTCGCCGCCCCCGCAGGTGTCGGGGACCTGGTACTCCAGCTCCATGGCCTCGGACGACATGAGGCGGATCGCGCAGGACGGGGACCTGCGCGTCTTCATCAGCTCCATCCAGAGCCTGGCCAACGGCAACCTCCAGTTCCAGTTCTACCTCCCGTGCGTGCCCCGTGCCCGCCGGGCTGGGGACGCCGGCGCCCTCGCACCCGCACCCCGCACCCCGCACCCGTGGGAGTCCGCGTCTGAGCGTGGGCTGCACGGCGGGAGAAAAGGGGGGACGGGAGGGCGCGGGGCGTCCTGTGCGGCTGTGGGGGCCCCCACGCTGCCCCGCGGAGGGACCCCACGCCGGCCCCCCGCTGGTTCGCAGGCTGCAGGGCCAGTGCGAAAGGGCTGCCGTGGTCTGTGAGAAGACGGGGCGCAGCGGGGAGTACACGGTCTCCTGTGAGTGACGCCCCGCGCCCCCGACCCCCAACCCCTCACCCCACCCCCTCGGCGAGCGCTGGGGGCCCACCGGGGCATCTGGCGCTCAACCCCTCGCCCCCCACGGGCCACCGCCCACCGTCCACGCCGCGGCCACACGGTGCCCCCCGCACCTCCCGCTGACGCCAGGGTCAGCGTGGGCCAGGCCCGCTCTGAGCCGCGTCTCCACACAGACAAGGGGGACAACAAGGTGCTGCTCTCGGAGACCGACTACGACCTGTTCGCCACCTTCTACCTGCACAACGTCCGCAACGGCACCGAGGGCCGGGTGCTGGCGCTCTTCGGTAC
>PVKZ01004618.1:0-75854 GCA_004027375.1 Macroglossus sobrinus | reverse complement strand
TTGTTTGTTCATCCGTTGCTTTCCGTTTTATAACCCACATAGGAGTGAACTGAGTCAATTTCGTATTTCATATTTTCCAAGAAAGCCATCTACTTAATCTGGCTTTTGAAATTCATCGCTATAAACCGAAACATGACAGTTTCGCAATTGTCGAAGTCCCCATTCTCTTTCTCCTTTCTCCCTTTGTTCTGGGGGACCGTGGGTGTGTCCCAGGCGTGGCCCTCATCACCCCAGGGCTGCGGGGTGGGGGTGGGAGGGGAGCCTGGGGAGCCGGAGACGGGGTCGATTTGAGCAGTGGGCAGCAGGCGTGCTCTGTGTCACCCGCCCGCCTGCAGGACAGGACAGGACGGGAAAGTTCTGTAGTTGTCGCGTCCCTGTGGTTTGGGGCATTTATCCAAGTTACCGTCATTCCAGAGACTGGCTCGTCGCCGGGTTTTCCTGCATGCCATGGGGACTGCGTCCGAGGGCACAGGGAAACGAGTGTCGGTGAGAAGCCACTGCATACTCGTGAGGATGACGCAGACGCGTTTTTAAGAACAACCCGCCTCAAAGGGCTGGAAATGTCCCCTCCTCTGAATTTTTAGCTGATGGAGGTGAGCTGAGGAAGGTGCTTATCAGAAGAGGGATATGACAAGGTGACATCTGCTCACGCCCAACGCTGGGAACCGTGTGGTGAAGTGGTGGCATGGACACACACAGGGTCTCAGGAGACGGAGGGCCACGGGCGGGGCCTGCGGCCAGCTGTGTCCCAGCGCGGGGCTGACACAGGTTTGCGGGCCACGCGGCTGGCCCGTGTCCCCTGGGAGAGGTACCGAGCTTCTGACGGACACCACTGGAGCAGCCGGAGCCAGAGAAGGCGGGCGGGGCCCCTCTCGCAGTCCTCTGCGTGGGAACCTTCCGGGCCAGACAGTCCCAGCGGGGCGGACAGCTCGAAGGGGCTCAGAACCGGCGCCCCGCAGGGCGCCCCAGGACGCGGGACGCTGGGCGATTTCGCAATCAAGCGGAATTACTGTCGGACGCCCCGTGTGACGGCCTGGTGGCTGAAGCCAGCACGTGCCCAAGGCTCGCCCGGTGCCCGCTGGGCCGCTGCCCACGTGCGGTGGCTCCCCTGAGCCTGGCCGGGCCCCGTGGAGGTGGGCCCCTCCGCGTGTGGGTGGGGGCCCTTGGGCGGCAAAGATAACACTGAACCCCCAGGGGCTTGGGCTAAGAGAAGAAGGTTCTGGAGCTTAGAGGTACATCGCCAGAGGAGGAGAGATGGATGAATTCTGGGGGTCCCTCTGCTGCCCCCCCAGCCCTCACTATCTCTGTCCCCCGCCCCCCTCCTTCTCCCTGCCTTCCCCCTCCCCACATGTTGTCACTCGCTGCTCCGGGGGCAGCCACGTCTGGAGCTGGCAGAGCCCCTAGGAGGTAATCTGGGCACGGGGACAGCCCGCCGCGGGGCACACAGGCCGCCCTGCGACAGGCGGCGGTGACGCTGGCCTTGGGTGGCTCCAGAAATCGCCTGCTTTTACCGCCGCGGAAGGTCGTGGAGAAGTCGGGCTCTTGGGGCCTCACCCCGTCCAGGGCCCCGAGCACCAGCCCCGAGCAAGGTGAGCGTTGCTCCGGGAGGAGGCGGAGGGCCGGGCCCCAGGCGCTCAGGGGTGCAGACCCCGCACTCACACTGTGGACACCACCGACCCCCAGCCTGTCCCCGGACTGACGACGGTCTGGGTCTGGGAGAGGCGTTCCAGCTCCGGCTGTGCCACCCAGCCCCTGGAGGTACGTGGGAGCCGGGCAGTCAGAGAGCGGGGTGGGCCGCCACCCGCCAGCTGGCCGCCCGGCTCCCTGCAAAGCACCGCTTCCCGCTCTGTCTCCCGGAAGTGGGAGGCCCGGGTCGTGAGAACGTCGGGAAAATTCCTTTGCAGGCAGCTCAGGGGTGGCAGGGTCCTGGGAACCTCTTCCGTCCCAGAAGTCACCCCCCCCCACCAGGCCTCGAACCTGTCCCTGTCCCCTGGGCTGCCCTGCCCCAGAGACCCCATCCATCTGCCGCTCATCGGCCCCCTCCCTCCCCTTCTCAGCCTGGTCCATCCTCGCCGGGCTTCCTCCCCGGGGAGCCCCAGCCCCCCACCATGCCCCGATGGCCCCGGGAGTCTCCGAACAGCCAGAGGAGACGGCGCCATCAGGGACGCCTCCTGCACCCCGTCCCGCACAGGGTCCCATCCCCCCGCCCCCGCCCCGCTCAGGTGTGCCCTGCAGGCCTCCTCATCCTAATCCTAAGCAGCCTTCGGGCAGCACCCCGGGGCTGCGGGCCTTGCCCCTCGGGGCTGCCCCTCCCTCACGTGCCCCCACCCAGCCCCGCCGTCCTGGACGAGCTCGGCGGCCGCCCCAGGGTTTACGTCCAGACACTGGTTACTGTGCCCCCCGCCCGACCCGCAGCTCCCGCCACCTCTGCCCCTGTGTCTTTCCAGGAGGGGTGCTCTTCGCCCCCTCTCTCCCCGTGGCCCCCCACTCATGCCACACCCTTGGGCCTCCATGGATTTTCTTGGAAAATGGGAGAGGGCACGACCCTGGCTGGGCGGCCAGCGGGACCCGCGGGTGCTGCCCCCAGGGGCCTCCTCGCGCCGCCCTGCGGGAGGGGTCGGGCCTGGATGGCACCCGGGCTGCTCCAGCCACGCGTCTCCGGGGGCTTCTGTCCCCAGGCCACTGGGACCTGCAAAAGGTAAGGGACGCTGCCTGGGCCGCACGACCTGCCCACTGCGCCTGGGCCCCCGCCTGCACCCTGCCCGCGCGCCCTGGGCCCCCACGCCCTGTCCCTAGACCTTGGTGCCCTCGGGGAGGCCTTGGGGCCAAGTCTGGCCGGCCAGTTGGGTCCCAAGAGGCTCAGGCCTGGCTCAGGAGTCGGGGGGCAGGGGTCGGTCCTGGCTCCCCCCTCACCCGTGGCACCCTTGGGCAAGCGCCTTACCTTCTCCCCGGCTCAGTCTCCCCTTGCCAGGAGGAGGGACCCGACCGACATGGCTGCTCACTGTCGTCCAGGGAGCTTGGACCAAGTGCGGAGCCAGGGCCCAGCCCGGCCTCCTGCGGGTGGCCACAGGGCCGCTGATCGCGAGGCCCCAGGGCCAGGCCCACGCTGGCCGCAACGCCCGCAGGGACCATGACCGGTGCGGCGAGTGTGGCAGTGGGGAGCCACGCCCCGTGGTTGGTGGGGGGATGCCCTGTCCCCGTCCCTGGGGTGATGCTGCCCGAGCAGCAAGGACAGCTCAGCCCACCCTGCTCTGCACCCACCAGGCCCGGCCTGGGCACTGCCGCTGCTGTCCGTGACCTTCTGAGTCCCAGCGTCCGCCAAGCGCCCTGCGGCCACGACACTGGCTCAGCCCAGTGGGTCCAGGCCCCTCTGACCAGCGTCCAGGGCTACGGCCCCAGGCGGCTGGGCCGCTTGGACACCGCTGAGGACAGCACAGCCGAGCTGGCCTGGCACCGTCGCCCCTCCGTGCGGCCTTACCATGTAACCGGGCTGCGGGGGGCTTGTCCGTGTTTGCCACAGAGAAGGGTCAGGTGGGCCTGGGTGGGGCCGAGACCCAGGGTGAGGGAGGGACGACCCCGCGGGGGCGTCCACATGGACCTAACGAATGATTTTGGACCAGTCCGAGCACTTGGCCGTTAACATGTTTCCTCAGAGATGCTGGAGGCGAGGCTGGGGGGAGGGGAGGCCTGAGCGAACCTAGATGTTTATCCCAAAAACACGTGGCTTAGCCGCCACCCTCCCACACAGAGGAAGTGATCCAGCCCCGGCCGACGGACAGGAAGCCCGTTCCCCAGCCCCGCTCAGGCACTGCGATGTGGCCTCAGGGACCATCCCCCACGCTGGCCGCACACCCTGGAGCGTGGATGGGCCCCTCTGGAGCCTCGTGGGACGCCGGGTCAGGCCTGATGGGGCGACAGGGCCCGCCTGCGCCAGAGCCGGCCGAGCCGCCGGCCAGGCGTGTGGACCTGGACGCCTCTCCTTCCGCTCCTGTAATGCACGGCCTGGATCGGCCAGAGTCTGGGGCAGGCTGGCCGGCGGCCGTTTGCAGAGCGCTGGGCGCCCAGCTCCAGGCCGGCAGCACACATGGACCCCACGGAGAGGGCCAGGCCGGGCTGCCACGCCGGCAGGCAGACTGCAGGGGGCCCAGTGGGCCGGGGCTGGGCGTGCGTCTGCCTCTGCCCGCAGCCTCACCCCGCTGTCAGGGCCTCGCGTGTCTCGTCCCCTACGCGGGGGACCTCGCTCTGCAGCAGGCTGGGGCGAAGGGGCAGGCTCTGCTGGGCCCCGGCACCCGTGGTCAGGCCGGGCAGCAGGGGCTGGAGGCCCAAGGGGCGGCGCTGGCTGCCCGGCCCCAGCGGGGAGCCCTATCCTCACCGCCCCCCCCAGGCCAAGGCTGGGGGTGCACACAGAACCCCGCTGGGTCACAGTCCCTCAGCGTGGTCCCGACTCGCACCCTGGGACCAGGCCTCAGCCCAGGCGAGTTTGAATGGCCCACGGCTGTTCCGGCCGCCGAAGCGCCCACCACAATGCCCGCGTTTGTGGAGAGCTTGGCCTGGAACGGTGCCAAGGGGAGAAAGAGCCCCTGACCGCAGTGTCCCCGGCTCCCCTGCCAGCCCGGGGACAGGGCTTGGCCTGACGGGAGGCCTCAGACGGGAGGCCTCAGACACGGCAGTGACAAGAGGCAGAGCTGTCACCCTGGGGGCGGGCCAGGCGGCCAGACAGCCCGTCCATTGAGCCACGCGGCCGGGCCACAGCTGCCCGGCTCACAAAGGGGCCTTGTTCGCGCCGTCACGTGCCCCGTCCCGCTCCCGGCCACTCTCAGGACATGGTCAGTGTGGGAACTGTTTCCCCCGAGGCCGCCCTTGACATTCGCCATCCGTCCCCGAGGAGGCAGCTGGACTGAAGTGGCCTCCCCAGCCTGGCCCTGCCACTCACACAGACGGTGCAGGCGCAGGCGGCCCCACGGCCCGCTGGCCCCGCACGGGCCACACACATGTGCATGCGCACACATGTACACCCGCACACCCACGTGCAATGCACACTTGTGCACACATGCGTACACATGTACACATGTGCATGCACGCAGCCTACACACATGTGCGACACACTCATGAGCACACAGCAGACCCACATGCATACCTATGTGTGCGTGCAATGCACACTCATGAACACATGAGCACATACATGTGTGCACACACACGTGCACCTACGACATGCATTGCATGCACATGGACACACGTGCACGTGCGTTGCACATGTGCGCACACCCATGCATGCACACGTGCACACACGCATGCACGCCCTGCAGCCCCCACAGAGCTGCAATCCCAGGGCGGTAGGGGGCTGACGTCCCTGTCCCCTCCCACTCCAGGAAGGAATGTCCTGCCGCCTCCAGGAGCGGGGGCCGGGGGGGGGGGCAGTGAAGTGCCAGGCTGCTCTCCCAGCAGATCGTGGCGCCGGCCGGGATGTCCGTGGGGCAGGGAGCGTGGTGTTGGAACTGTCCCCCAAACCGCAGTTACGCAGCCCAGAGCGGGTGACGGAAAGAGCCTCTATAAACAGTGCAGGGGATTGCGACACCGGCTCGCGCGTCTCACATGTGGAGTGGGGTGGCGGGCAGGGCCCCTGGGCGCCTCAGCCCCCGGCAGCATCGCTGCAGGCTGGCCAGCCGACAGCCAGGCCACTGCCATCTGCACAGGGACAAAGCCTGGTGGGCAGGGATGCTGGCTTCCTCCTGCGTCCTTGGGCGAGGGCCCCACAGCCCAGGCCCACTCTGGCAGAGCCCCGCCCCGTGGCCTCAGCGGGGCCCATCCCCCATGGATGGCTTGTGGTCTGGGAACAGCAGGGTCCCCCGCAGTGTCTACGCCAGCCCCCAAACCATGCGCATGACCTGACGCGGGAAAGGCATCCGCGCATCTGGCCCAGGGAGGGCTCTGGGCACATGGGGACCACCCCGGAGCTCCTGGTGGTCCCCGCCCACCTGGAGAGACGGCGGGACAGATGCACGGACAGACACACGGACAGACGCACAGACAGACGCACGGGGTGGGGCCGGACAGACGCGGGGACGGGCTGGGGGCGGAGCCAGGAGCGGGAGGCAGGCGGGGCCCTTCCCCCACCACGGTCGGAGGGCGTGGCCCTGCGCTATGTGATTTGGGGCGCAGCCTCTGAACCAGGAGGGGCAGGCCCCCGTGTCCGAGCCCGCGTCTGCGGTGCTTGCGGCGGCCGCCCTGGGGGCCTCGCGGAGACACTCGCCGCAGAGCCGCGGGGGGCTAACGTTCAGACTCCCCCAGAGCAGCCCTGCGCGGGCAGCCGGCAGCCGCCGCTCTGTCGTGGTTTGTCCCGCGCTGAGGAAGGACCCGGGTGGGGGGTTCGGTCCCGGGCGCCCGGCCCACACCCGCTGGCCCTTACGCTGAGAGCAAGGGTCCCAGAAGGGAACGGTGACCTGGCTGGGGTCACGCGGCTGCCCTGGGGAAACCAACCGCTTTCTGCCCATTACCTGGGACTCCCAGACATTTCCAGAAAGTTCCGGCCCACCAGCAACGCCGGCCTTGGGCACGGACTGGAGGCGGCCTGGCCGGGGCTGGGGATGGACGCGGTGCCCAGCACTGACCTGGGTGATGGAGCTACTCCAGGGCACACGCGCACAGGTGCACACACACGCACACCTGCTCGCACACCTGCAGACACACACACACACACACACACTCCGACGCCTACGATGGGAGGGAGTGGGCAGGACGCTGCAGGCTGGGTGACGAGGGCACAGGTGGGCCCGGTGGCAGGGGGGCGACGTGCTCTCTGCTTCAGGATGCTCGGGGCACCTGAGACTGCCCAGGCTGCTGCCCCGGGCGCTGCCCGCCGGAGCTGGCTGAGCGCCTGGAGGAGAAAGAGCGACGCTGAGTTGGGGTGACGATCCCCGCGCCCTGGGTGTTCCCTTCCCGGAAGCCCCGCTGACCCCCACTTTGTGGCCGGGCACCCCGGCCTTCCCCAAAGCCAGCAGAAAGACGGGAGACTAAACAGCTACATCCACTTCTCATTTCCCGAAAAATCCTTTCGGCCAACATAAATAGATGTGGGTCAGCTGCTGGGCGGCCGCAGAGAGGGGCGGAGAGGCCGGATGGCGGAATCCGGGGTGCTTGCGGCACCGGCTGCCCTGGATCCCGCTTTTCCGGGGGAGCAGCGGGTGTGCCTCTGCTCCCTGCCCCCTGGCCGCGGGAAGCCCCAGGCCAGACAGAGGTGGCCCCGGGCTGCACGAGCCCCCGGAGACGTGGGGGGGGGGCTGTCGCACCCCGTCCCATCCCAGCCACGAGCTCTTGACGCCTCCTGAGCCTGCCCGGCTGGGCTTGGGGACCTGCCTCCTGTCCCCCTTCCGCCCCACCCCAGGGGGGTATGCGGATGGGACGGAGCCCGGGTCCCCACCCCTCATGGACCCTGCCACTGCTGACCACCTGCAGCTCCGGGGGCCGCCCAGCCCGGGGGCTTCGCCCTGTGGGCTCAGGACTCGAGTCCAGAGACGGTCTCCCCCAGAGGCGGCTCTGCCTGACCCGCTGTGGGTGGGGGAAGGGTCAGGACAGTGGAGGACTCAGCACCTGTCACAGTCCCCAAACTGGGAGGCGCCTGTCGCTCCCACCCTGACACCGTGTTAGAAGCAGCCTCAGCCAAAGCCCCAGGGATCTGGGCGCCGCGTGACGCCAGCAAACAGTAAGTGTGCCAAGAGAACCAAGACAGCGCCGAAAAGCAGCCGAGCGGCCGCCGCGCACCGAGGCGGAGCGGAGCGGGGAGCCGGGGACGCGCCCGCACAGACGGGGGGGGGGGGGGCCGCGCCGGGGACGCGCACGCACGCACGGACGGGGAGGGGACGCGCCGGGGACGCGCACGCACGCACGGACGGGGAGGGGCCGCGCCGGGGATGTGCCCGCACGCACTGGAGACCCGCGCCGGGGACGCGCACGCACGCACGCGGGGCCTGTGCTCGGACAGAGGAGCGAAGGACAGAACGGACGGTGTCTTCCGCAGGTGCTGCTGGAACAGCACGAACGCCCATGGGCGAGCAGATAGCCACGCCCACGTGCAAGCAGATGACCACGCCCACGTGCAAGCAGAAAAACCCGGATGCGGGCCCTCCACGGCCACATGCCTCCGGGCCTCGGCCCCTGTGTCTCCAGGGGCCGCCAACTGCTGCCTCCACCGACAAGTGGGGGCATCAGCTCTGGCAGGAAGGCGGGGGGCTGTCCTCTCAGAGAAAGCCCCACCCAAGGGGAACGCGAAAGGGGGAGCACGGCCCAGGTCTGAGGCGGGCCAGCCTCCGTGCTGAGGCCTGGGGTTGGCTGTGGGGCTTCCAGAGGTGGCACATGGGGCCAGGCCTATAGGAGTCCCCTCAGCCTCACCTCTGCCCCCCTTAGCCTCAGCCCTGTCTCCTCAGCCTCACCTGTGCCCTCCTCAGCCTCACCTCTGTCCCCCTAAACCTCACTCCTGCCCTTCTGGCCCTGCACTTGCTCTGGGGTCTCTCGGGGTCTGAGTGCACCCCGACAGCTCCCCTGGCTGGGCTCCTGGGCCTGGGACACCTCCCGGCTTGGAGCTGGAGTCACTGCCCTCTGTTCCGATTGGCCATCTACGTGGGAAGTGGCCAGATGCCCGCGGTCCCCGGGCACTGAGTGGCCTTTTCTGGACGGAAGGGCGGGCTCGTCCGTTGTCTGGACGGCGGGGCTTTTCATGACTCATTTCTGAGTCAGGCCAAGGTCAGAGGGCACCAGACACCGGGCCTTCCACAGGGCAGGGGCCCTGGACGGGCGCCGGCTCCGAGGGGGAGGGGCCGCTTCAGGACGGAGAGGATGCGTGAGTGTGCAAATGTCTGTGAGCACGTGTGGCCGTGTCAGCATGATGTGTGTGTCCGCTTAACGTGAGCATGTGCGAGCATGTCAGAGTGATGTGTGTGTGTCCGTGTAACGTGAGCATGTGTGACTGTGTCAGCGTGATGTGTGTGTGACATGTGAGCATGTGTGACTGTGTCAGCGTGATGTGTGTACAGTAACATGTGAGCATGTGTGATTATGTCGGTGTGATGTGTTTGTGTGACATGTGAGAATCGTGAGTGAGTGTGTCAGCGTGATGCGTGTCTGTGTAACGTGAGCATGTGAGCGTATCAGCATGATGTGTGTGTCCATATAACATGTGAGCATGTATGACCGTGTCAGCATGATGTGTGTGACATGTGAACATGTGTGAGTGCGTCCGCATGATGTGTGTCCATGTAACGTGAGCACGTGCGAGCATGTCAGCGTGATGTGTGTGTGTGACATGTGAGTATGTGAGCGTGTCAGCATGACGTGTGTGACATGTGAGCACTTGTGAGCGTGTCAGCACGATGTGTGTGTAACACATGAGCACGTGCGAGCATGTCAGCGTGATGCATGTGCGTTCATGTAACGTGAGCATGTGTGATTGTGTCAGCATGATGTGTGTAACATGTGATCACGTGTGAGCGTGTCAGCGTGATTGTGTGTAACATGTGAGCACGTGTGGCCGTGTCAGAGTGATGTGTGTGTGACATGTGATCACGTGTGAGCATGTCAGCATGATGTGTGTCCATGTAATGTGAGCATGTGTGATTGTGTCAGCATGATGTGTGTATAACATGTGAGCACATGTGACCATGTCAGCATGATGTGTGTGACATGTGATCACGTGTGAGTGTGTCAGCATGATGTGTGTAACATGTGATCGTGTGTGAGTGTGTCAGCGTGATTGTGTGTGTAACATGTGAGCACGTGTGACCGTGTCAGCGTGATGTGTGTGTGACATGTGATCACATGTGAGCGTGTCAGCGTGCTGCGTGACGTCAGCTGGTGTCCTGGCCCCTGTGTAATTACGAGTGTGGGTCGTGCACGTGGAAAGTCAGGTAGAGGAACAGAGATGGAGAGGGTTTGAGTCCTACTGGTGACAGCACCCCGTGCGGTGCCAGATCCGAGAGCCCCCGAGACGTTGTCCTGCCCAAGGCCCTGGGGGACTCTGGGGCTGTGTGACCCTGGACGGGAGGGGACGGTGGCAGACACGGGACTGACCCTGCACCGCCGTCCCCACCGAGAAGCACAGGCGAGAAGCGTCACGTTAATGGTGTCCACACGGCTGCTTTATAAAAACCCTTTGCTTGTATTCGACGCGTTTTAAAACAGCGTTCTGAGGGTGCGCAGGCTTCGCCGGAGGGCCGGGGTGACCGTGGCTCACGGGGAGGGCAAGAGGGCCTGGCGTGGCCCCCGTGGGCAGTGACAGGTGGGCAGCGATGGGCCCAGGACAGTCGCGGGTCTGCACCTGCGAGCAGCCGCTGCGTCCCCTCCCCCCGCCCGCAGACTCCGGAGGAAGGAGCTAGTCCGAGTGGGGCCTGGCCGGCCTCTGGCCCGGCCGCCCTGGCACCCTCCCCGGCCCCTGGTGCCTCCGCCCGAGGCCCCCCGGCTGGCTATTCTGGGAGCTGGTGAGGCCGAGAGCCTTATAAGGCTCTGTCCAGCACGGTGCCTGCTGAACCCCCGCCCCGCCCTGGGGGCCGCAGAGGCCCCGCGCCCTCAGCCCACCTCACCCTGGGGTCCCAATTCCCTCCTGCCTCCCAGGGCTCTCTGCTGAGATTGAAAGGAAGTGACTTCTGGGCCCGGAGGGCCTCGGGGCGCCGCGGGGAGCGGAGCTCGGGGCCGGGGTGGCTTGGCCTGCCCTGTCCTTATGTGGCGAAGCTCCGGGCCCGGGCTGAGTCACCGGCGCTGGGGCGCAGGCCGTGGGAGCCCGCGGGGCCGCTTATTTTTAGAGGATTTTACCGGAACACCTGGGTTGGGCCCAAATAATACAAGCGTTACTTAGCGTCAAAAAAAAATAATAATTTAACTCATGGCAAGTCATTGGCGGAGACAATGGGTGAGCCCAAGGCGCTTCCTGAGCCCGTGGGGCTGTGCTTCCCCTCGAGCAGCCGCCCAGGGACGGGGGCCAGCTCCGTCCAGACGTGTCCCAGCTCCGTCCAGACGTGTCCCCAGGAGGACACACACTTCTGCTCTTCCCACGAGGAGCCGGGAGGACGAGCAGATGCTGGACGGGAATCGGGAGCCACCGCATCGTCCTCCAGAGGGTCTGCGGTGGGCGCCCCAGGGCCTGGCACCCTAGGGCGTCCCCACAGCGCCGGGCGGGGGGCACAAAGGAGCACGTGAGCAGCCACCTTCACGGCCCCACACGAGGCCACTCCACGCGCCAGCCGCCCCACGTCCCACGTGCCACATGCCCAGGGCGGTCCCACAGGGGTCGGGGACAGCAGGCTGGATCCGCTGCCCACGCGCCTGAGTCCTACAGCCCCTCGGGGCCGCCTACATGCTCACGAGGGCTGCAGGAGCTGGGCCTTGCCAGGATGTCCCCGGGATGGTCAGTGACAAGGAACAGCCGGTCCCCACCCCTGCCACTGTGAAACGCGTGCACCCCCAGCTCCTGGCTGAGCCCTCAGGGTCCCACCCTGGAGGTGCTGAGCCAGCCTCAGTGTGCATGCCAGGGGCGCGGCCTCGGCCCAGGCTCTGCCCGTGAGGGTCGCCCGGGCAGCTGCCGCCACGAGCCGGCCGGGGACCCTTTGCTGCCCGCCCCGCCCCCTCGGCTGAAGTCCCCTCCAGTCAGCACCTCGGACACGTCCGGCGCTGGCTCTGCCAGAAGCGGTGACTCTGGGAACACTGGGGAACACTCCGGAACACCTGAGTGTGTGTCACGCTCCCCGGGGTCCCCGTTCCGCAGCTGACCCTCCCCCGAGGCCCCCCTCAGCCAGCCGCCTTCGCCCCGGCCTCGGCCGGCTCCCTTCCGTCCAGCTGTCACCCCTCAGTGACCCCCCGGTTCCTACACACTGTGATCCCATGTCACCCCTCACACGTGACATGGTCACCTCTGTATGAGGCGCCACGTCTTTGGTTCCCCGGAGGACACACGCGGGGGTGGTGGGGATCTGTGTCTGCTTCGCGGTGACGTGCCCCAGGGCCGGGCACGCAGAGGGCGCCACGGACCCCCGTGGGACAGTGGAGGCCACCAGGACGTGGCGAAGGTCACACCGGGAGCCAGCGCGGACACCTCTGCAGGCCTGACACCGAGCGTGGCAGGCGGGGCCTGGGGACTCTGTCCCCACCCCCCCGTCCTGTCCTGAGTCACCCCCCCCTTTCAGCATCCAAACGGCAGGAAAGCCTCGCGCCCCAGCTGCGTGTGCCCTTGTGAGGCCGGTCCCCCCGTCACGGCCCCAGCAGCTGAGGGCGGCGAGGGGCCTCTGCCATCCCAGGCCTTCACGCTGCCAAGGTCCCCTCGGCTTCGTAAATAACGTTCCAAGGTCATGGCCTTCGGGATGAACCCCGGGGCCGCCGCGTGAGCTGTCTCCACAAGGCCAGCAGACTGGCCACCGGCCAGAGGCGCCAGGTGGAGCGAACCCGTCCCCGGTCCAGGCACGCAGTAGGTGCGCGGCCAGGACATGAGCGATGCTGAGGGCCATGGCGAGGGGCGTCCCTGGCATGGGGCCACTTCTCCCTGGGGTGACCACGGAGGGCACAGACGGGACGAGCGGTCCCTGAGCATCTGAGATGGGACCCCACTCAGGGAGGTCCTGAGCTACTGGCCTGGAGCACCCCGAAGCCCCCGGAGGGGGCCCCGCAGGGCCACGGGGGCCAGGCCAGGGTCCTCGGGAGCAAGGCGGTCGTCTCTGTTTGCACGGCAGGCGGCCCGGGGTCACGGGCCTTCGCAGGCCTTCGCACCTGCTCCTGGCAGGGACGGCCACCATCTTCCCGCCACCAGGGCTGGTGCTGGGGTGGCGCTGGCCGTGCCCCCGCCTGTGTGCCTGGCAGCCTCCGGGGCCTGCACCCCCCGTGGGAAGCCAGCCCCTCCCGCCCCAGCCTGCTGCCTCCTCCCCAAGACGTTGAGCTGGGACCTAGTGCCAGCCCCGCCTGGGGCGAGGGGCAGGGGACAGGGAGCCTGCACTGGGGCCAGAACAGAGGGAAGCCAATGGGTGGGGGTGGGGACAGGTCCCCCTGTGGGCGCTGTGCTCAGAGGAGGTGACAGCCCCCAACGTGATCCCGACGCCTGCTCCACACGGGGCCACCCCCCTTCTGGGGGGCCCCCCGACAGCGGGTGGAACGTGAGCACCGCCCACAGGGCCCCAGCGCCCAATGGGCGGCCCGAGCCCAGCCCAGCACTCAGACCGAGGTCCCTGGGGTCTGTGCGGCCCGGCCGTGTCCCACTCAGGGCCAGCGCTCCCCGAACGTACCCCAAGGATGCCCGGGCCCCGGATCTGGGATTGAGACGGCCCCGCCCCAGGCTGGGATGGGACACGGCAGGTGCACACAGATCCAGCTCGTGTCCCCGGCAGGCCAGGAGCGGGGGGCGGGGGCCCTCATGAGCCCAGAGAGGACCCGCGCCCCCCAGCCCTGGGAGAGGGGACTTGCTGGGTCTCTGTGGCACCACGCTGGTCCCCAAAATAAAGAACGAGAAGCTGGAACTTCAGCAGGGGACCCCCCCACACACTCCCACGGGGTATCAGATGCCCTTCGAGTGGCCTGACGCTGCCATGGGGCCCGAGGGCTCCCGACACTCGCCCTGGGGATGAGAAACTCTCCCCCGAGGCACAACCTTGAGAGGTCTGTGGCTTTCACACCTGGGAGGAGCAAGGGAAACCCCCCAGGTGTTTTCATTCCCCGGAGAAGGCAGCCTCCCGCCACAGGTATGTCTGGAACCTGCCACCGCTCAGCCTCCTGTGGGATTCGCCAGGAATGTTCCCGGGCGGGGGGGAGGGGCGGCGGGGGAGGCCCAGCTTCTCCCCGGGGGCCTTGGGGAACGAGGCCGGGCGTGGGGGCTGAGATCACCACCTGGAGACAGGGACACCCAGCCCGCCAGGGAGACGGAGGGCCAGCCCCCCTCCCTGGCACATGGGCCTCCTACCAACCACCAGCCCCAACCTGCCAGCCTCACGGGTGAGTCACCTGAAAGGAACCCCGCAGCCCCAGCTAACCCCGGGGTGATGCAGCCAGAGACCGCCCATCCATCGCAGCCTCCGAGAGCTCTGAGCCAGCAGCACCCCGCTCGGTGGCCGCAAGGACAGGAGGGGTGACCGCCAGGCCATCCCCATCCATTTCACCTTGAACATTCACGGTACGGACTGAAAGTCTGTGTCCCCCAAAATTCATACGTCAAAATCACCCCAAGGCGGTGTGAGGAGGCAGGGCCCTTGGGAGGTCACTCCAGAATGGGGCTCGTGCCTGAATCAGAGACCCCAGCGAGCCCCCTGCCCCTCCCCCACGAGGGGACAGCGCGAGAGGGCCCCCACCGCCCCACGGGTCTCAGGCCGACCGGCCTCCAGAGCTGCGAGCAGTACATTTCGTTGTTCATAAGCTCCCCTGAGCGTTATCGCACCCTAGCAGCCGGAACAAACCGGGGTAATTCGGGGGGAGCAGTTTGTTTCCCAAACATTTAATTTGTAACATCAGATCATAGACTGACCCAAGAATGACTACAATCCCGTCTTTTGATGCCATATATTTCAAAAAGCTGAAAGGAAAGACTCCAAATACGACATCTAAATGGATTGATACTTTTATCAGGAAAAACGTATTGGGTGTAGGAAAGCAGGGGACCGGGGTTTGGTTCCCTTGGATTTTTTCTGAGTCGGTGGACCTTATTTTTCGGGGCGGCGTTGGGTTTGCAGAGCGGGCAAACGCACCACGCTCCCTGCCCCGCCCGCTGGGCTGCTGGGCCTCGGCGCTCGTAATGGGCGGCATTTGTGTGCTAAATCGTTACAATTGCGACACATTGTTGATGCTTTCGTGATACATAGTGATACACGATTGATACACATCGATACTAAAATCCATGGTTTACATTCAGGTTCGCTGCTCTTCGTATGGGACATTCTGTGGGTTTGGACAAATGTGCAGTGACCTGTGTCCATTAGTTTAGCTCCTTCTTAGTAGGTCAACAAATAAATGGGGCCTTCTAGGGATTCAAATGTGGCGGTACTAACGCTTGTTCGAGTCTCTCCTCCGAAAACGTTGGCCTTGGAGGCAGACGCTGTCTCCGTTCCGCGTTTCGGGCTCGCATCCAGGATTGTCTCGTCTTATCTGCTTCGTGGCGTGCGGCCAGCATGCCATCGAATGGCTCAGGAGCTGGTTTTTTTGTTTGTTTGGTTTTGTTTTTTCATTTTTTATTTTTTTTTTCTTTGGAGGGCAAGCTCATACTCCAAACAGCATCTCTGATTCCAGCGACAGCTTAGCTTCGTGGGAACACGTTACTTTTCCTGATGGGAGTTCACTCGAGAACTGATGGAACTTACAGCCTCGGCCTTTGTACACACTCAGCCACCCATTCTCCGTTCACTTGCTCATTTACTCGTGCTTTTCTGCTAGGGCGTCCGGCGATCTTTCCGACGGAGGTTTCGACGTCATTCCTTCCTCTCAGGAGGTGCCAGCCAAGCCGAGGTGAGCTCCCACACACACACAGTCATGTGCTTCCCAGGCCTGGGCCCCTCCTCCCCACCCCCGTGGTTCGGGCGTCCCAGGACGGGGTGGGAGAGGACCAGGGAGGGGAAGGGAGGACCCGGCGACGGAGGTTGGCTCTCTTGTGCCTGAAAATGTAATTTCAGCTCTTAAAACTTGACATTTCATACGGTCGTGACTATCAACCTTAGAACATGTGCAAACTTGGCTAAGAGGACATTTCCACATTATTTTGGACACTATGTCTCCCGAAAGTCACAGTGCCCGTGACATGCTCATGTCTGTCCTTTACGCAGAAATTCTCTCAGAGTCTTTCGCCCCCAGTGTCCTTAATGATGGTGCAAAAAAAAAAAAAATGTTCGACTCAGAAAGAATTTTTTTCTCTTAACTGTCGAGGCACCTGGAGGTTCGGGGGCGGCCCCGGTGCGGGAGGCAGAGGCTGTCTGTCTCCAGGGACCGCTGGGAATGTCCCGCCAGTCCCCGCCCCTCCCCTCCCCCGCCCCCTCCTGCAGGAGGCATGTCCTGAGGCAGCTCCCCAGAGCACAGCCGCCAGCTGCTAGGGGACAGCCTTGGTCACACTTGTCCTACCTCTCCATCTGCCCCTAGGGACCTGGCACAGGTAACCTTTGGGGAGAGAAGGAGATCCACGTGGAGATACCTGTGCAGGTGGGCCCTGGGGAGCTTGTACCTGGACGGCCCAGACCTCCTGACACTTGACCTCTGACCCAGGAATGCAGGGACCTCCGTGGGCCGTCCTGGAGCGCACGCGCACGCACACGCGCACACGCGGGCTGGGCTGTGTCCACACCCGCGCACGAGTGCAGACGCAGCCTCCCGCCCTGAAGCCCTGTTTGTTTTACGTCACCAGCAGCTGGATGGTGATTAGATTTTGCCTTTTATGGGTTCCTGTAGGTTTCACAATAGCCATCAGCAGGAATTTGGATGCGTGTCGAAAATCCAACAGAATCTGAAGATAAATGCTTAAAAGCGAAGCTCGCCTAGATACGGGGTGGGGGAGGGATGAGAAAAACGGTCCAGACGTTGTTGTGACGTTGGTCGCATAACTCCGTGACCGTGGTAAACACGGGGGGTCGTACATTTCAAATCCGGGAATTTTGCAGCTTGTGAATGACATCGCGATAAAGCCATTTACTTTTAAAAGTGAATTTAGGGAGAACCCTGGATGCGCGAGGATGGACAAAGGTCAGCTGCATTTCTATAAACCTGCAACAAATAATTAGGAAACGAGAATTTACAAATGATAGAATTTCTGTAGCAGCAAAAATGTCAGCTGACCATAATACGTCTAGCAAAAGATTCTGGTCACCGTACAACGTTCCTTAAGTGAGATTAAGGACGACCCGCATACAGGGAGGGAGATGACACAGTCATAGACTAAATGACAAATAGAGACGTATGAACTGGTCTGCAGACTCAGGGAAACCAGATGTGTGCGTGTGCATGTGTGCGCATGCGTGTGCATGTGTGTGCGTGCGTGCGTGTGCATGTGTGTGCGTGTGTGCATGTGTGTGCGTGCGTGTGCGTGCGTGTCCGTGGGGAAAACTGCCCGGCCGGATCTCAGGTGTATGCAGACATGCCAAGGGACAGGAAGAGCTGGGATGATCTTGCCGCCAAGGGCTACCGGGGCAGGGTGGCAGCCAGTGGGGCCAGGTCTGGGACAAGCTGGCAGGAGGGTGTGGCCCAGGCAGGCCCCACACCTGCCCTTTCACACTTTGGGGGAACCCAGCAAGACCTTCTGAGTGGAGGTCAGAGGGCTTCAGCCTGGGGGGCGGGGGCGGGAGCCTCGGGCCAGGGGTGCGTTAGGCTCCCACTGAGGCCACCTGCCGTCTGGGGTCTGAGGCCAGCAGAGGCCCGGCCTCCCACGGCCCTGCCTCCCGCCTTCTGCGTGGTCAGACAGCACTGGAGGGGGACCCACCCATTCCCTTCCCTGGCCCGGGGCCCCGAGTGGGACGCCCCTACTTTGGGGGTGCACTTGATCTGTGATGGGCCAGCTCCCCCCCCACCCGCCTGCCCCGCCTCACAGGTGCCTGCGGGGATGGGCGAGCGGCCCACCCTTCCCACAGGGGCGGGCGGGCTCGTCTGCCCCTCCCAGGGGCGCTTCCTTCCTCCCACGTGGTGACCCCGGGCCGGGCCTGGGAAATGTGAGCTCTCTGTGCGCAGGTGGTGCACGCGCCCCCCCCCCCCAGCATCTGGCGCCCATTTCCTGCTGGCAGGGGGCCAGCCGCTGCTCCGCCCCCTGCCGCGCCCTGGGCCCGGGCCAGCTGGCAGCCCCGGGCGCCCCTCGCCGGCCGTCAGCCCCGCAGCCGTCGGCCCACGTAGGAACCACCCCGGAGAGGCTGCCGGCCGCCAGGACACGGGGGCCCGCAGCGCAGCGGGGCTGCGAGGGGGAGACGCAGGGAACGGACACACAGGGACCCGCGTCGCATGTGGGGCCTGGGGAGGCGAGAGGCCACACCCGGGACGGGACGGCCACCCGAACCCCGCGCCCTGGCACCGCGGTCCGGCCCTGCGTTCCCTCAAGGCCCCTCCCGCAGCTCGGCTACCCCCGAGGCTCCTCGCCAGCCCCCCGGCTGCTGGCTCGGCAGCTCCGTACCGCTGCTGGCGGCCACCTCTGCCCGGCCACACGCAGCGCTAGTCAAGCCCCTGTGTCACTGTCACAGGCGGCGTCGCCTTCGCCCAGGGCAGCCGACAAAAGCCACCCCACAGGCGAGGCTCAAGGAGCTGGGACGCAGCCCCCCTGAGGTTGGCCAGCACCTTCCGGCCCAGGCCCTCGTCACCGTGCTCGCGTGTTGTGGGCTCCGGCAGGTCCCTCCAGTCTCTATGGTGACAGTGACTGCCCTGGCTCCCAGCGACCAGGGCGGCTTCCACACCCGCTCCCGTAAGGCGGGACCCCCAGCCCAGCCAGGGGCAAGGCTGAGCCGGGCCCAGGTCCCCCGTCCTTTCGTGCCCCTGAGGGTGGGGTGCAGGGCGGGGCTGGCAGGGGTGGGGGGGTCCCTCAGTCCCATCGTGAGAATGTGGGCGGGGCCTCGCTCATCCTGGCAGTGCCATCTGCGGGGCGGGAAGGCGGGGCGCAGGGAGCTCCCCACTGGGCAGCACAGAATGTAAAGGGGGGAACCCCATCCACCCAGCATCCAGCTGCCCACGCGGGCCCCAGACAAGGGCCCCCTGGGAGAGCACGTCCGGGGGTCCTGGCTGCTGGGGGCCTGGGGGGCAGGGGCGCAGGGAGGAGAGGGGGGGTGTCCTGAGGGCTGAGTCCAGAGGCAGCCCCCAGGCGGGGCTAGGTCCCCAGGGACCGTCCCCAGAGCCCGCCCGGTGACACGCCAGCGGCCGCCAAGTGGCTCTGACTGGCACTTCTGGCCTCGGGAGCCATAACTTCGTGCTGTTTCAAGCCGCTGAGCATGCGGCCATCCATCACGCTGGCCGTAGGGGACCAGCCCGGGCGTGGGACAAGCGTGGCCCGGGCAGGGCCAGAAACGACTGTGAAGGCGGGAATGTCGGGAGCGACCATGTTCACCCTCGAGTGTGGCCCGACAGGCAGACGGCGCTGCCGTCCACGGAACCAGCCGGCGGGGCGGCCGGGGCCTCAGGGGGCCCATCCCCGTACAAGGCCGGCCGGCGCTGGGGCCTTCCCGGCGGGCGCCCTGGCGTAGGGGGCCTGGGACGGCCTCCGGGGGTCCATGGCCAAGATTGGCCTCAGTCCCACGGCGGCCGGGGGCCCTCTCTGTTTGCGGTCACACCTCCTTTGTGCAAGGCCAGGTGGCCGCTGAGGACCGGGGACACCGGCAGGGCCCGGGCCCGGGCTGGACGGCGGGAGGGACCTGCAGCCAGAGGCCCAGCAGGACAGGAGATGGGCCGGGGACGCGGCGGGCCCCTCCGCAGCCGGGCGGGACTGGGCCGCGGGTCGGGGCGGAGACCACAGCCCCAACCCCATGCGGGGTCTGGCCGGGAGCTGGGCAGGAAGGAAGCAGAGCGGTGACGCTGGCCAGCGACTCAGATGACATGGCCTGCCCGAGCGGGGGCCTGGCCTCCAGGGAACGGGGGCTCCTCACGGAGAGAGGGTGACAGTCACCGTGCGCGGGGTGATGGGCCAGCGGAGGAGGATGAGCATGGTCACGGGACCTGGCAGAGGCCGGGGTGGGGGGGCGGGGAGAGACCCGGGAAGCCCAGGGGAGGGCACCCCGGGGTTACCGCATGCAGCTAGATGCCCCGGGCCCCCCGTCTCTGAGAAGCCAGGTGCCCCCAGCCCCCCAGGCCCCCAGCTCCCAGCCGTGATGTGAGCGGGCCGGGCTGCGGCCCACGTGGCAGGCCCGGGGCAGCTCCCAGCCCTGAAACCCACACCCCAAGGCCTTCCACAGCACGGGCGGCCACCCCAGTGCACAGGGGCCTGTCCCAGGTCCCCGCTTGGCCACACCCGTCCTTTAGCTGGACGCCTCCCGCTGGGTCCGGAGCCAGCGGTCACCTGGGAGTGATGGGGGGTGCCACGCCCAGCTCTGGCCTCCGGCCGCTCCACTGCTCCTTGGCAGCTCGCGTGGCTGTCACCTCACTCACGGAGTCTGACCAGGAAAGCCGGCCACACTGGGAGGACGCCTGGCACTGACACACTCAGCAGGGGACGCTCAGGGAGACTCGGGGGCTTGGCGGGAGGCGACGTGTCCGAGCTGCACACAGGCCACCTGTGCCCTGTCCCCCAGCCCTGAGACCTCTGCCCTCCGGGTCACAGGTCGCTGCCACCTCTCCCCCGGGGCCGTCCTGCCTGCCTGTCCCCGAGTCCGAGTCCCAGCCGGTGTCCTGGCTTCAGGACAGCTCGCCAAGCAGGCACGTGACCCGGCACGGCCTCTGGGCTGTGACTGTCATCTGCTGTGTCCCCCTCAGCCTGTGGGGACCCAGCTCAGGGAGGGGTCTCCCGCCCTTCAGGAGCAGGCTCAGGGGCTGGGTGGCCTCAGACCCCCCCAGGGAAGCGCCCTGCCCCCTGCTCCCCAAGCAGGCACCCCTCGTCTGTCCCTATAGCAAGGGCGGGCCCCAGCGTTTGCCCCCCGCCCTGTGCCTGTCCCCTTGGCCACACGGGCCACACGTCAGCAGCGGGAGTCGGGTGGGGCCGCATGAGGGGAGACGGTGTCCAGGCCACACGGTCAGTCAGAGAGGGAGCTGGGGGGCAGGCCGCCTGCCCCCCTGCGCTGGCCCTGCTCAGCCCTGCCCCAGAGACACCGCCCCTCCTCCGTCTTCCCCACGGGGCCCAGCCCCCTCACCCTGTGGGGTGTCAGTGGGGGCCCCCAGGCCGGTCTCTCCCTCCCACGGGGCTGAGGGCAGAGTAGGCCCCTTGGACGGAGCCACATCAGGCCGGGACAGCCTTCTGTGCCCCGGGTGGGGGGCGGGGCTGGGCCCCAGGCTGCTTTGGGGGTGCGTAGGGCTGTGCTGTGGGTGCCCCAGGACCCCCCAGAGCCTGGGGGGTGCCGTGCCCGGCTGGGGCCAGGCCTTCACCTGTCACCACCAGTGCCTCTGGTGGTGGTGGGGTCAGGCTTTGGGACAGACGGGGGACAGACGAGGATGGGGGGCTCCCAGGAGGAGGAGGAACCCTTCGGTGGCCGTGCCCTAGGACCAGAGGCCATCGGGAAGGGCCGCCGGCTGGGCCTGTCTGCTGGGGGGGCCGCTGTGCACAGCCCGGGCCAGCGAGGGGACGTCCCGGAGGGACTCGGCTGCGGGCCAGGCCGGCGGCGGTCTTGTTCATCAGTGTTTCTGTAAACGTACTGTCCCTTGAAACCCCTAATCTGACTTTGGATCAAAGGGGGTCAGAACGCGTCACCCCAAACATGTCACTTTGGCACAAGGATTATTTTGAGTGGAGGCAATTAAGAAGCAGCGGACGCAGTGAGGGGCCGGCTCCCTGCCCCCCGCCCTGGCCCGGGAGCGGGGCCTGTGGCTCCTGGGCCACGATGGCCTCCCGTCTCCGCTGTCACTTGTCCCCTGTCTGGGCGTTGGCGTCGGGAGCAGAGCCCTACTCCTCAGCCCTCACCCCGTGCACGCGGGTGTGGTTGGTAACAAGGAGCCGGGGATAGGGGGACGGCCACAGTCCCCAGGGATGCGAGCAGCTTGTCCTGACTCACAGCACCCTCTGCCCAGGGAGTAGAGGCCCCGCGTCGTCCCCAAGCACGTCACACGCCTGGAAGTTCAGTGGGAACTTTCACGGGAAGAGATTCAATCAAACTGGGGGTGCTTTGCCCATATCCGCGGCCCACCTGCGACTCCCACCCCCATCCGGACACCGCCCCTCCCGCCTGGGTCACCGCTGCTGGGAGTCCTCAGTCCTGTGTGGCTCGCTGAGCACTCTGCACAGCCCGGGCTGCGATTGGGGGACCCCGGTCTGTTATAAGGACCCCTCGTCAGGCTCTCTTCCTGGGAGAGGACCGGGCCTGGGACCGCACCGCCCAGCAGCCCTTAGCCCCCTCCGGCTGAGCTGGGTGGGGGCAGCCTTGGGGCTCTGTCCTCTCGGGGCTGAACCCCCAGCCGCCAGCTGCGCCCCCCTCCCTGCTGGTTCCAGACCCCTGGGCTGACCCTGCAGCCTCCCCCCCACCCCCCCCCCGCTCCCGCACCCCCACTGCAGGCTCCGCCCCAGACTCGACAGCGGGGGAAACCCGAATGTCCTCCCTTCAGGAAATAAATAAAGGAGGACCGACCCCCCTTGCAGACCTCTTCCTCCGTCTTTGTGACAAATCTTCTTAGGCTCCTAAGCCTCTGGCTCAGGAATGTTCCCTGAGGCCAGCCAGCTCTTTGAACTGCAGTCATCAGGGAGGGGGGCCGCTGGGTCCGGGGAGGGCCGGACTCACCACCGAGTCACCTGACCGTCAGGAGGCCCGTCTGCCGCGGCCTGAGCGGGTGGCCGGGGTGTGCAGCCGTCCGCTGTGATGCTCACCGCCGGCAGAATCGTGTCCTTTCTCTCCCACCTTTACAGGGAGGCGTTCTGGGTTGAGACGGATGCGTTTTCCGTTCTCTCTGCCCCGCAGAGCCCTGGCGTGAGGCGGCCGTGCGGGGAGAGACCGGTCCAGGCGCCCGGCCCTGGGTCCGGGCCACGGCCCTCCGCCTCGCCCTGCGGTCTGCTGTTGCTGACCGGGCTGCCCTGGCTACTGCGAGGGTCCTGGTGAACAGCCCTCTGTCAAACGTTCCTCCCCTCCCGGGTGTGTCTCCCTGGACCAGCCCCCTCCCCCAGACCTTTCAGAGCTGGTCATTGTGTCAGCTGCATTTGGTTCTGGTGGTCAGGAACGTCCCAGCATTTGCACAGGTATGCTCACACACACACATGCACAAGGCACACTCACGCACGCACATGCCCACACGCATGCATGCAACATGCATACACTCATAATGCTCACTCACATGCGCAAGCTCATGCGTGCACACGCCCCTGCATGCACACACCCATACGTGCTCTCACATGCACAAATGCATACATGCACACACCCACACGCACTCGCCCATATGCACAATTCATGCATGCACACATCCACACATGCTCACTCACACACATTCATGCATGCATACGCCCACAATTCTCACTCACACGCACATGCTCATGCAGGCACACACAACATGCTCATCCACATGAACAATGTATGTATGTACACACATGCATGCTCACACCCACGCATGCTCACACATTCATGCATGCACACACACATGCATGCACGCATACACACTGATGTATGTGCATATGTGTGCTCTCTTGTATGCACAAATGCAGGCATGCACACACATGCAGGCACGCACACACAGGCATGCACACAGCCACATATGCTCACATGTGTGTGCACGCACGCACACTGGTGCACACACATATGTGCTTGCACGCACACTTCATGCATGCGCACATGCAGGCATGCTCACACAAGGCATGCACACACCCACACATGCTCACACACAGGCATGCACACTACCACACATGCTCACACGTGCATGCATGCGCACACGCTGATGCATGCACGCATATGTGCTTGCATGCACACAATCACACATGCGAGTGCCCACATGCACATGAGTCTGGAATGAGCGGCCGGGGTGGGGTGCCCCCAGGCCCGGTGTCTTGGGTAGCTGGTGCGGAGGTCCGGGAGGGCCCAGCGTGGGAAGAGGGCACCGCGCCGCCGCCCGTGGCAGGAAGTGCCGGTGAGAACAGAGGCCCAGGGATCCAGCAGCCGTCTTGGTGGGCCTGGGGTTCCCACGGAACCGGGATGTGGGCGGAAGGCCGGACTGCTTCTTCACCTCCGAGGCCAGGAGGATGCGGCCATCTGGGCCACAGCCCCCCCGCCCCCCGGTGCAGAAAGGGCCTGAGCTGCGCCCGCCCCCGCCAGGCCAGCCCAGCACCTCCGGGCTGGTCCGGTTCCCAGGCCCCCTGACCCGCCTGCCTCAGCTGCTCCGAGCCGGGAGGGCTGCCAAGTGCTGGGCCTCCTCCCCGGCCTCCAGCCTCCCCTGCGGTGCCTTCCGCCCTCCGCCGCCCCGCGGGGTCAGCGGCGTCCGGTCCCCTGAGGATAGGCGGGGCGGGGCGGGGGTCTGACCTCTGTGTCCCCTCTGCCATCTGGTGAGCTCTCTCAGCTGCTGATGCCGGGTCCCTGTCCACGTCTGAGCAGCCCTGGGCCTGGTGGGGGTGCCTGCACCCCGCTCCCCACATGACCCAGCCTCCCCCACCCCCCAGTCCCAGTGGGCACAAGTGCCCCAAAGCCACCGGCCGGCTGCCCACGCTCGTGTGCCCGCGCGCCTGGTGGGAGCTGCTGTCCGAGCGGTCTGCGGGAAGGGCAGGCCTCGACGGCAGCCGCGGCCCTGCCACCTCCCGGCCCCGGCCGGGGCAGCGTCTTCACACCCATGTGGCCGGAGCCCGCGAGGTCGACCCTGGAGGACACACGTCTCTGCTAAAGCCAGTCCCCACCCTGAGCCCCCAGGAGACGGCCCCGGAGAGGGGCCCTGGCGCGTGGCCTCCCGGACTGTCCCCGGGGGCCTGTGCTGTGGGGAGAGGGGAGCTCCCCACCCCCACTCAGCTCATCGCAAAGCCTGGGCTTGTTATCGTAGCCTGTCTCTGTCATTCGTCAGAGCCCACGTTTATTTGCTGAAGGCACAGACATGAAAGCGTTTGCTCTGTCACACGTGCAAGCTGCGTTCCAGGGAGCTGAGCGGGCATTACCCAGGAGTGGAGCGCCGTCCCCCACCGCCCCCGGCCCCGGCCCCGGAGGGCCCTCCGGGTGGGTGGCTGAGGGGTGCTCGCAGGCAGGTGTCCTAGCCAGGAGCCCTAGCCACCCCCTTACGCAGTCACTGCGTGGAGGCGCGTTGGGGGCCGCTCAGACCGCACTCTCGCGGGACCCCATCGGAGGTGGCTCGCCCTCTCCAGGGGTGCCTGTGGGGCGCCCCATGCCCCGCCGGGGAGCGTGGGCTGGACGGAGGCTCCGCGGGGCATCCGAGGCCGCCGCCGCCCACGCGGACGCGGCGTCTCCGCGTGACCACGCTTTCCAGGCGCGAGGGGACAGCTTTGTTGTTAGAAGAAGGGGACAAGTGGAGGGACCGTTTCCTGGGGAGCGGCGGGTTCCCCGGATTTCGGCAGTGCCCGCGGCTCAGGCCCTGCGGAGCGTGGCGCTGACCCCAGGCAGGGCCACCGGAGCCGCGTCCCCCGCGGAGCCCTCGCGGGAGCCGAATTCCTGGGGCCGGGCCCGGGGTGCTGAGCCCCGAGAGGGGTCCCCGCGCGCGCAGCCGGTCGCGCACCCCTCGCCGGGATCCGCGGGCGGCCACCTGGGCCGGCGCCGGCGGGGGACACAGGCGGGGCTGTCCTCGCGCCTGCGCAGCAGGCCCGCGCGGGCTCCGTGTCCTCTGCGCGGGGGCAGCTCTGCCGTGGGCGGTGGGGGCCCAGCCCGGACACCGGACAGCGGGGCGCGGTCCCCGCCGGCAGCCGTCGGGCCCAAAGGTCCTCTGTCTCCCAGATCCGACTTTGCGCTGGAATGTCCCCGAGTGTCACCGTGACCTTGAAAAAGTCCCGACTATTTTTACACCCGCCGTCCCGGGAGCCGGCGGTGGCGGATGATTCATCCGTGACACATCTTCCCTCCGCGTCCTTTGGGGACCCAGCACGTGCGGGTCGGGCCGCCGCACGGGGAGGGTCCCCGGCGCTGAGCGCACGGCCCCCCGCTGGGTTTCACACGGGACGGGGGGGCCTCGCTTCACCCGCATGAAAGGCTGTCCCCCCACTGGGCTGCGCCAGGACACCCCTGGGCCCCGCGGGCGGGGCGCAGGGGACCCCGTTTCCCGGGCAGGCGGCGGCGTCACTAGGAACTCACCGGAAATGGGGGTCTCAGCCTCGAGACCGAGACGCTGCCCCAGGTGCGGCGGGGGGCGGGGCGGGGAGCGGGGTAGGGGGGACCGGAAGCGTGTGTGGGGTGGGGGGACAGGGATGGGGGGCAGGCCCAGCGGAGATCTGGGAGCGTGGGGGCGGCTCTTCCGCCCGCGCTGTCTCCCCACTACCACCTCTGAGGTCTCCTTCGGGGACAGTTCACTCAAACCCCGTTCCCCACAACTCCCGCGCTGGCAAACGCCGCCCCTAACCTCGGGGGCCACAGAGCGAGGCCCCACGCTGGGTGGTCGTGCGGGTCCCGCGGTCTCCGAGTCCCCCACGCCCGGTACAGCTAAGGTCGTGGGGAAGGTCGCGGGGACCCGCCGCCTTCTGGGTTCAGCTCCCGGCCTGTGGACGTGGACGTGGACGTGGACTGAGGCACGGGGGGCAGTGCAGTGGGGCAGGTGTCCCTCAGGCCGGGTGACGCGTCATGGCTGAGCCCGGTGCCCAGGACCCCACGGTGCGTACTAAACTGTCCTTGAAGGGCCCAGGGCCAGCCCCGCGGCCCCCCCGGGAACGGCCAGTGTTTGCTGACTCCGTTCAGAGACCCCGTAACGGAAGGCAAGCCCTGTGTGAGCGCTGCGAGCCTCACAGTGTCACCTCCCCCCCCCGCTGTGACTGTCACGTCCGGCTCCTAACACCAAGGCCGTGAGTGAGGGGTGCAGGGGGGTGAGGGGGAGGCCGGCTGTGTTCCCCTGGGACGCAGCACCCGGGGAACCTCCAAGCACATGCGGGCTCCCGTCTGTTCCGGAAGGTTCGGGAGCTGCCATCGTGCTGTGCCCACCGGATCACTCCTCGCACGGGGGGAGGGACAGCTGTGAGCGGCCGCCCTGGGCCCCAGGGCACACCACGCTGGGCCGACCGGGTGCCTCCTGCGCTCGCCGGGCGCCTCTGAGCCGCGGTGCCGGGGGCCACGGGGGCCCTGCCGAGGCTGGCGACGCTTCTGCCCACTGCCGCCCTTCCCCCGTCCACCAGGCCCCGTCCCTGGTCCCCGGGGGCCGTGTGCAGCCTCCCAGCCCCCTTCGGAAGGGCCAGGCAGAGCGGCCCGTACAAGGCGAGCCCCTGGAGGGTCAGCGGCTTCCGTCCTGCCCCCAGAGGTCACGGCTCCGGGCGCCGAGGAATTCCAGCTCTTTCTCAGGGCGAGACAGGCAGAGCCTTTCCGGAACATTCCCGTGCCCTGTGCATCCCGCCCAAAGCGACCGGGGGGCGGAGTGGGCCCTGAAGCCAGAACCGGGGCTCAGGGAGCCCGGGCTGAGGGCGCCCTGCCCTGCCCCGAGGCCGCAGGGCCGGGAGCTGGGCCTGTGACCGCCCCACCAAGGCCACGTTCCCTCTGGGCTGCAGGCTGCTGCCGGGCACGTTTGCTCCTTGGCCAGCTTAAGCAACGGAGCAAGTGTCCCCCGGAGACAGGGGGACCTCGCAGGACCTCCCCCCAACCCCAGGTCCCCTCCAGGTCCCGTTCCCACGAGGGGGACCGAGGCAGCCCACTCTGCAGCTATTTTGTGTCCGTTGCCCCCAGCCACGCAGACGGGAACCACACCGGTGCACCCTGCAGCTCTCGCCGGGCGTGGAGCTGTTGCTGCATCGCGTGCCTGGCGGCCCCGTGTCCCTGTCCTGGTGGCTGGTCCACCCCGCCTCTGCCTTCAGGGCTTCCCCCGGCCGGGGCCACCCTTACGCAGGCCCCTGTGACTCCTAGGGGTGGAGGCGTGGGGTCGGGGCTAAAGCAGCCGCCCCACACTAACGCCCAGCGGTGATGGAGACACAGGGGCCTGTGTTCGAACGCTCGGGCCCTCCCCAGCACAGCGGGGCCGAGCCGCGGGGCCCTGCCAGGGCCCTGCGTGCCTGTCCCCCACTTCCTCGCTGATGACTGAGCTCGCACTGTCCATTCGTGACGTTCTCGCTGCGTTCGTGACGGTCCCTGCGTTGCTGACGTCACGAGGTCACGAGATGGACAGCGGACCCGTGGGAGCAGTGAGGAGGCAGGGGCAGGATGGGCTGGTTCGAATGGACCCGGGCGGCTCCGGCCCTGGGACCTGGGCCCAGAATGCGAGGGCCCAAAGGGGAGGGGGTGGGCTGTGGGCTCCGACTGGTGGGTTTGCACGTGCGGGGGTGCCCCTGGCGAGTGGTCCGGTGTTCATCTATCTCTGGGAAGTGGCCGACTCAGGAGGGTGGCCCTCCGGGGTCAGCAAGGCCCAGAGAGCCGGGCATCAGAAATACCGGAAACGAGGGGATGGGCTTAGCGTGTGAGCACGGGGACAAGCACCCGAGTGTCCCCTCACGGCCGCCCCCCTAGGGGCCCTTCCAGCCTCAGCTCTGGCCTGAGCTGCCTGGGCAGCTGCGTGGCCCCACCCCCCACCTCTGTCCCTCCCACACACTTTTCTGTCCCCGAGGGCCTTGTCTCCCCTTGTCACTCTCTAGGCCCCGGCTGAGCATGGCCTGGCGCGTGGGCTGGCCCTGGCGGGTGGGCTGGCCCTGGCCCTCCATCAGGCTCAATGCCGCCTCGCCGTCCAGGTCCCGGGTTCCGGGGACGGTCCTGCGCACTTTCCGGTGTCGCTTTGGATTGTGACCCCTTTACCCTCATGCGTTCGGACGGGCCTGGCATGGTCACCCTGGGCAATGATGGCTTCTCGTGACGCCTGCTGCTCTGTCGGGGACCCGCCCGTGAGTCCGCGCTCCCGGAGAGGGGGCTCATCGCTGTTGCTGACACCGACCGTGGTGGTGTCGATATCGTGAGGATCAACAGATGCTGTTCGAGGATGGCCCAGACGCCACCGGAACGCTCTTCAGGGGTCGGGGCGGGAGGGGAGCCCTGCGGGGACGGGGTGACATGTCTGCGTGACACAGCGGCGTTGTGTGGCTTTGTCACCTGAGAGCGGGGGCCTCTCCCGGCGTGTCGTCCAGGTACTCGACGTCTTGAACAAAGGATTGAGTAAGACACCGAAACACAGGAGTCTTTGGGGTTTTTATCCCTTCCTGCTGTGGGCGGTCACTTTTCTTAGAGGGGCGGGCTTCCCTGATTGACAGCCAAGATTGACAGGGTGCAGTGACTCATCATTTTGCTTTCTGCACATGTTCTGTTCCCAGAATCAGTCTGTTACAGTGATATTCGTGAACTTTCGGGCACAGGCATCACCTGATAACAATGCTATAATGAGGCTCAGGTGAGTTGAAGGTCGTTGAGGTCTTCACTGCTCAGCTGGGAGTCACTGGCTTAAACTGGTACCTAAATCTCTGTCTACTGATTTCTTTGTGTGAGTTAAAAAAAAAGAAATGCCTTCTGGCTCACTTAATTGTGGGTGGCTTAGGGCGGACCCCTCCTGAGACAGGATGACCTCAGTGTCTTCGCAGGCAGACCCGAAACCCCCGAACTAACTCTCCTGCAGGAGCCATGAGCCCCCTTATTATGAGTGTGGATGTTGAGGGATGGGGAGGTCTCTGCTTCCTGCTGAGACGGCCTCGTCCCTGCCCACAGGGGTTCCATGGGGCTCCTTCCCTCCCTGCCTCAGTCAGGGCGGGGTCTCGGGTGTCCTGCTGAAGTGCCACCTCAGTCCCTAGACAAGGAAAAGAAGATACAAACTCGTTATTTAATTCATACTTCTATGATCGATTTGCCCAGTCAGTGAGTCAAAGGGAACCAGGCTTGGTTACTATGTTTCTTAAAGAGTAGAAAGAATGACCTTTGCCTTAAATCCCCTCCCCCCCAGACTCCGAGGCCCCTGCCCGGCTTAACGGCATTTCTGCTTAACAATGACCCAAAGACCCTTATCAATAGCCCCTTATCAATAGGCGGAGGAGCTGAGTCGCCAGGGCAGCTATCAGGATTGGAGGGAGGGGGCCTTTTCCCCCCCAAAGAAAGGGGGGAAGTTTCCTTAACCAGGTTTACTGAAAAGATTAACTCGGCAGGAGAGGCCCCGGTTCATTCATTGTCTGATAAGAGGTTAAGAATTTACCAGTGCTGTCCCGTCTGGGTTTGGCCTGTGTCTCCCCCTCTGGCTTCCGTGTCCCCCCCCCCCCCCCCCGCTCAGCTGCGGTCCCAGCCAGGCCACGAGCTGGCTTTTGTGCTCTTTGCCACGTGGCGCTGAAGGCACGTTCCACGCATCCTTACCGCACTGTGGGCGTCTTCAGCACCGCACAGTATTCCGTGTGTGGACGTACCCTCCCTTTCTCAGGGAGTCGTGTGCGTTCCTTGTTTTATGCGTGTGGACAGTGTCCCCAGCCCCGGGGTGGGGGGCGGGGTGGTGCTCAAACGCGGGACGGCGGGGAGTGCTGGGAGCACAGACCGGCCCTGCACGGCGGGGCGGGCCCGGGGGCAGGTGGGGGGCAGGCGCCACCGAGGCTGGCTGCCTGTCCCCGGGTTTCTCTAGCTCGCAGCCTGGGACTTTAGGGCTGGCTGGCGTCCCAGGCCCGTTCTCTTTTCCTTTCGCCATAAATAAAGCTAAGACGAGCTTCAGGCGTCTGCACGGGGAGCTCTGCACCGACTTGTCGGCCGCTCGGAGACAGGGCTCTGCCGATGGCGGAGGGGGCGCAGGCACGGAGCGGGACTCCATCCTCTCGGACCCGCCGTTGTGACACAGACAGAGCCCCCAGAGGGTCCACAGCAGTGGCAGGAAGGAAGCGCCCAGCCCCGGCATCCCGCAGGCCCTGGCCGCCCCCCTGCCGGCGGGCCTCGCCCCTGCCCTTTCCTCTTCCTTCGCAGAAACCCCTGGAGGGGGGCAGAGGCCCGGGGAGGAGGGAGGAGAAGGGCCCACAGAAAACAGGAAACGGGGAAGCAGATGGGGAGCCGGCCTGAGCTGGAAGAAAGGGGACAATGGAGAGAGGGGAGGGCGGGGGATGGGCGCCGGCGTCTGGGCACCCTCCCCCGCCCCCCGCTCGGCCCTCGCCTGCCCCGCACCCCCACCCTGGACTCCGCAGCCTGTGTCCTCGCCCTGCCGCCCTGCCAGCGCCCCGTTCTTGCACGACTCGGCCGGGAGCCGTGTCCCCCGCACGGCCCCCCACAGCACGGGAGGGGGACCCGTGCGAATGGCCCGCCTTGAACTAGGAACTCCCCTGGAGAGTCACATGCATCGTAAATATCCGTTCACGTGTGTGATCCTGGCCCTGTGGGGTTTTACTGACTTATTGTAAGACACACGCACCCCAGAAGTGTGTTCACAACGTACGCACACACGCATATCAGTCGCCCCCGAGCACAGCGCTGTCTCTTCAGGCAAGGGTTCGGGCCGGGAGGTGGTCCCTGGACACGGGGGGGGGCTGTGGGCACAGGGTCAAGGCCACCTCCGCGGGCTCTGGGGACGCCTGGTGGCCCATGGGGACCCTGGCTTGCCGTGAGCCCTGAGAACGCCCTCGGGCGAGGGCAGGTGCCAGCCGCCTCATCCGGGGTGTGCCCTGAACTGGTGGGGCGCTGGGGGCTCGAGGGGGCTCGAGGGGTCCCCGAGGCGCCCACTGTCCCAGTCGCCTGGAGGAGAACTTTCCGGTTCTCCACGAGCCCCGGCCCGTGACGTCTCCTTGTGGTTTGACCCCGGGACGCGTAGAAATCGTTGTTTTGCTCTCTGAGCTTTGTAAGGATCCAGCCGCGTCTTCTCCTGCAGACGCGCCCGTGGGGCCCTGGCCCCGCGCGCTGAGCTGGCTTCTAGTGAGCCCCGGGGCGGGAAGGCCACACCGTCCACGGCTGAGCCCCGGGGCGGGAAGGCCGTGCCGTCCACGGCGTGCCGGGCGGGCGGGCAGAAATTGGGTCGGGAGGAGGGGCCCAGGCCCCTCGCGGGCGTCGGCTCCTTCCCCCGGACGCTCCGGTTGCTACTTGCTGCTCAGAGCTGCCCGCCAGGTGGCCGGGCCCTCAGCCGGCTGAGTCAGCGCCCGTCCGCCCTGTCCCCGGGCGGCGTCTTCCCCGGCACGCGGCCTCCTCGGAGCCCAGACCGTGATGCGGTCAGCGAGGGTGTGGCACCTCTGGGCCTGCTGCCCACGCGGGAGGGCGCCCCGGGTCGGGGCGTGGCACGGGCGTCGGGCTGGGCGCCGTTTGTCTGCACCAGCGGCAGAGAAGAGGTGCCGGGGGACACGCAGGGGCACGGTGAGCCCAGCCTCTGCCACGGAACTCCCCGCGGGAGCCCTGGCTTCTGGAACCCTCCGGGAGCCTCTGGACACCGGCACGCTGGGACGCTCTCGCTCAGGAGCAAACACGCCCGCGACGCCAGGCTGTGGACACACTGCGCCCCACGCACGCCCAGCTCGGAGCCTGGCTGCCCGCAATGCCACGGCGGCGGGCGCCCGCGGCCACATGCGGAGGGACGCGGCAAACAGCCTCTGAGGGCTCCTCTGGGGCCCCCGAGTCTGGAATGAAACCCAGGCGGCGGCACGAGCCTGCGGAAGCTGCGGGAGACGTGAGGGCGGCCCCCCTGCCCGGGGACGGCTGGGAGGACGGGGACGGCCAGGGAGGACGGGGACGGCCAGGGAGGACGGGGACGGCCAGGGAGGGCAGGCAGGAGCCAGGTGCTGGGACACGGGCTACGTCTGGGTTGGGATGGGAGAGTCTGGTGCCAGGAGGGGGATGGAGGGGGATGGAGAGAGACGGATGAGGCCAGCAGCCGGCCCAGAAACCTGGTGCAGACAGGAGGGTGGACAGCCGGGCACCGGGGGCAGCGCGGGCAAAGCTCAGAGCGGGAGGACGCTCGGCCCGAACGAGGGTGGGCAGCAGGCGGGAGATGGACGCAGGGAGGTTCCAGGTGAAGCTGGAGGAGAGGCGGGCCGGCCCACTGTCCCGGTGACAGGGCTACTGTTGACCATTCAGAGACATTAGCATGGCCCTTCGGTGCAGGGTGCAGGGCAGGCTGGATCGGGGTGCGGGGGGCTTTGTGAGCGCCTCGTGTACGCTCCCGCGGTGGTGGCAGAGAAGGAGAGGTGGGGGCTCAGAAGCAGCCCGAGAGACAAAGCCCCTGGAGCGGGGTGGCACGCAGAGGGGCACAGGGGAGGCGGGAAGGTGACGGACACCGCGGGCTCTCCGCAGCCGGCCGTGTCTGTCCCGTCGTCGTGAGCCAGCTTTGGTGGACAAGGAGGAGTCGGCCCAGCCCTCCGTCCTGTCTGTGGACGGCTGGACAGCGGTTCACCTTCTGGCTCCGCCCCCCGGAAGTCTGATGGACCCCGGAGCAGCGCTGATGGTGACACAAGCCCTGAGTGACGTCGCCCACCTGCACTGGCAGGTCTCTGCACGCCCTGGGGACACAGGGGGGGCTCGCCATCGACCGAAGTCCCCTCAGAGCGCGGCCTGTCACCAGGCTTACTTCTTGGTGGAAGGAACAGGCACTCTCCATCGGAGCTATAGAACGTATCAGCATAGAATGAAATTGTTTATAATGTTCCTACACTGTCTTGTGAAAAGCTGCAGGGTCTGCAGTGATGTCCACTCTTTCATTCTCGATATTGGCCGTTTCTGTCAGCACTCTTTCTTTCTCGGTTAGTCTGGCTGGAGTTTCTAAAAAATAAATGAAAAGCAGGCAGCATTCGGTTTCAAGAATTTTCTCTGTTTTTTTTTTGTCTGCTTTCTAGTTCATTGATTTCTGTCCTGATCTGTATTATTTCCTTTCTTCTACCTCCTTTGTGCTTAATTGGCTGTTTTTTTTTCTAGTTTCATAAGATGGAAGCCAAGGTCATTCTGAGATCTTTCTTTTTCTAGCGTGAGCATTTATTTAGTGCTCTGAATTTGCCACTAAGCACTGCTTTAGCTTCTCCCCCCAAATTCTGATTTGTTGTATTTTCATTTTCAGTGCATCCAAACTATTTTATATTTCCCTAAGATTTCATCCTGACGTACAGCTTATTTACAGCTGTCTAAATTTCCAAATATTCGGGGGGCTGTACAAATATCTATTTTCTAGTTTCTTGTTTTTTTTTTTTTAATACCCTGAAAGCATACCATGCAGGATTTATATTCTTTTAACTTTGTTAAGATGTCCTTTATGGCCCAGAATATATGGTCTCTCTAGGTAAACGTGCATGGGCACTTGAGGAGAATGTGTTTTTCCCAGGGAGAATTGTTGGGTGGCGTGTCCCATAAGGATCAACGAGGCCTTAGCGGGTGGGAGGTGGTGAGCACGTCTCATCTACCCTAATCGCTCTTTCTTGCTGCATGTCCTAGCAATTCCTGGGAGTGTTGACATCTTGGACCATACTCGGGGACCTGTCCATTTCTCTTCCCAGCCCAATCAGCTTTTGCTTCACGTATGTTGAAGCCTGCTCTCGAGAAGCAAACCTGCTTATCTGTGGTTGTTACGTCTTCTTCGAGGACGGACTCCGTCATTATGTAAAGTCGCTCTTTCTCTGTGGTAATATTATACTTTTTCCCAAGTCTGATATCGAGATGGCGACTCTGGCTTCCTTGCGGCCAGTAGTTGGATGGCGTCTCTTTTTCCATCCTCACGCTTTCCACGGAACCCGGATTTCCTGCAGACAAAGCACGGTGAGGCCTTTCATCCCATCTGACCGCTCTCCCTTTGACCTGGTGCGTTCAGACCATTCACACTTGGTGCGGTTACTGATAAGATTGGATCAAAATGATAACTTGGCTAGGCGTCTTTTATTTGTTTCATTTGCTTTTTTTTTGTTTTTTTGTTTCTCTTTCACTCTTTTCTGCTTTCTCTCGGTTGAGTATTTTTTCTCGTTCTGTTTTACATCCTCCTGACTTATGACGTGGATCTCTCTACAACATTTCAGGGGCTGCCCTAGGGCTTACAATATAAATCTTAAATTCTTCAGAATTTGCATGCAGATATAGCGAACCTCTTCACACGCGGTGTAAGACGCTTACGACAATATTTTCCCAGTTGCACCCTCCCGCCGTTCCTACGATCACACATTTCACACAATTCAATGCTGCTCTTTTTCCTTTCATTGGAACCTATCATTTACGGCAATTAAAAAAATAAGGCGGAAAACCATTTTCCCTCGCTGTCTTCCATTCCCGGTTCTCCCCCTTCCTCTGTGAAGACCCGGGGGGCGGCAGGCCGGCAGCATGCTCCTTCTGGGTGCTGAGTGTCCCGTGTCCCTCCTCGGGGAGCGGGCCCTCTGCAATAAGTTCCCATTGATCTGAAATAGTCTTTTTTTTTATTCTCCATGTTTAGAAGACGGTTTCACTGGTGCAAAGTTTGGAACCGATGCCGTGGCACTCAGGGCTGTCCGGAGGCCACACCGCCGTGCTCCCGCTGGCGTGGTTTCCACAGAGAGGTCCGCGGTGCCTCCCACTTCCGCGTCTCCGCTCGTCGTGTCTGTGTCTCTGTCCCGTCTGCCATTTGCTCGAAGGCGCATCTTTCTCTTGTCCCCTGCACTTTGAGTAGCACTTATGTGTTTGGCACTTTTGTTCGGTTTTCGTTTGTTGTACCTTTTGGGGACATTTGTCCTGCTGTGTGTGTTCTCTGTGCTTTTTTGATCCATGCCTTGGGGGCTGTCATTAATTCGTCGTGGAAAATTTTCAGCCACTTTTCTTCACGTATTTTCTGTCCCCCGCCCTCTCCCCTTTCCTCCCGTGGTCCCAGCCACGTGTCTGGGGGGCGGTGAGACACCCCCACAGCTCTCGGACGCACACCCCGATGTCTTCCTATCCTTTTCTCTCTCTGCGTTTCTATTTGGGTGATTCCCGCCGAGTGTCCCTTGGCTGAGCGAGGGTTGCCGGCGAGCCCGAGCCGGTGGGAAGCCTCCTCCATCCCCGGGGGTCCCGTCCTCAGAGTTCCTGCTCCATTCTTTCCGCCAATGCCATCTCTCTCCACGGCCGGCCGTGCGTTCCTCGGAGCAAAGAGCAGGGGCGGGCCCACGAAGCGAGCTGCTCCCAAGTCGCAGAGTGCGCGTGGGGTCCTTCCAGGACGTGCCTGTCACTGACGGGGCCGGGGTGTGTTCATGAAGCAGGCGTGAGAACCAGGAGTGTCGGCTCGCAGTGTGTGTTCCTAAGATGTCACCGAACAGCTTCCTGCGCTTTCCGGAGTCACACGTGTCTGCGAGGTGCATGTTCGGACAGCCAGCAGGGTGCCCCTGGTCGTCGGAGACTGGGGTGCAGAGCAGGTCGTGTGGCGTCCAGCCGTGCTAGTAACACTCGGAGTTTCCACTGGGAGTTTCCGTGTATGTCAGGTGCCTACGTTAAAACGGCTCAGACTTTGGTGAGTGGGGAGGGTGGGTGGGGGAGGGGTGCACCAACCCCACAAATGTATGGTGCCAGGCTGGAGGGTGTGGCAGCGACACGTCCCCCGGCTTTGAAGGCGTCGTACTGGGGTTCTGGGGCCCCTCGGGAGAGGGCACGACGACGACAGGCCTGGCCGGGCCCCAGCGTGCCCGCCTCCTCCCTGCCTTTCTTCCTTTTGTTCAGCGGGGAACAAAGCTGTGTGTCGGGGCCTGCATTCCAGCGGAGGGAAGTGGGGACCCCGTAAGTAAGTAAATAACGGAGCCAACAGGCAGACAAAGGACCACGCGGGCAGCGGCTTGCGCCCCGGGGCGCTGGAGCTGGCTGGGGGTGGAGGTGCTGCAGAGGTGACGGCGGGTCCAAGGCCACCGCCCTCACGGGGCGAGGAGGGCGGCAGGAAAGGCCCAGGGCTGACGGGGTTTAATGCTGCCCCCGGTGTCACCAGGCCCAGGCCGTGCGCGTGCGCGATGCTGGGGCGTCCGCCTGGCTCCTGGGGGCGTGAGCAGGAGGGCCCCAGGCCACACTGTGGCCAGGCTGTCCGAGGGAGGCCGCCCGCCTGGAAGCACCTGCCAGGAAGGAAAGGGGCCCCCGGGTGGCCAGCGCCGGGCAGACACAAAGGCTGGCGTTGCCCCGGGCGTGGGCGCGCCTCGGTGCCGTCTCCATGGCGACGCGGCCCCCAGCAGCCGTCCGCCGGGGGCTGGATGATGCGCGGGAGGCCGCGGGGCCCCTCCCCTGCCCTCGAGGGCTCCGCGGAAGGAGGCGCTGGCACGCTGTGACATTAATAACATCGCTTATTAAGAACTTCGGAGAACGGGTAGAAAGAATGCAGACAGGACGAGCGTCCACCGGCGGCCCGGGCCCTCCCCGCGGGGCGGAGCCCCCCTGCGCGCTCCGTGTCGCCGGCCACCCCGCGCGCCGGCTGAAGGACGAAGCTTCCCACGTGAATGTTGCCCGTTCAATTCGATTCCTCCGTGGGGCGTATCATTCCATTTCGTGGACGTCTGGGCATTTACTTGCTGGTGCCGAATTCTGCGCAAACCCCCGCGCACACCGTGTTCGTCCGCCGCCCTGCCGGTGCCCAGGCCTGGGCTGGTTGGAGCTGCCGCCGGGCGGAGCCGCGACCCCGGCGGGGCGGGGCAGGAGGGCCGGGAGCTGCCCACTGCGGACAGCGGTGGGCTCCTGTGACCTGTCACTGGGCAGGTGCTTACGGAGCGTGGTCCAGGGGCGGGCATCACCCCGGGGGCCGCAGGTGCGCGCAGAGGAGGCGAAGCCCTCCGCACCTCGCAGCTCGGGCGCCGGGCGGAGCTGACCGTGCAGGCCGCGGGCACCGGGACAGGAAGCCACAGGCCGTCGGAGTGAGCCCCTCGGTGAAGGCCCGGAGCCAGGCGGCAGGGGTGCGAGGCTGCGTGTGTGTGCGTGTCCATGCATGTGCGTGTGCATGTGCATGTGCGTGTGCATGCGTGGGGGTGACAGCTCAGCAAAGGTCAGAGTGTGGGGCCTCCGTCCCTTCATCCACATCCTGGCCACGTCCCCAGCCGTGCTCACACCGGCGGCCGTGTGACCAGGGCCTGAGACCCAAAGCATGTGACCTGGTTTGGATCCGGGCACCGCGTGGGTCCCCAGCCCGCTCTGCCCGCACCCGACCTGCGTTTCCGGTGACACGTTTCGCGTGTGGCACAGGCCGAGCTCCCTGGTGCTTCTTTGGACACAGGGAGAAGGGTCAGCCTGGGCAGAGGTCACGCGCCCTGCCCTGTCCCTGTCCCTGTCCCCAGCCTTGCTCGGCTGGCCCTGCGGCCCTGCCTGTCCCATCCCAACTCTGTCCCCGCACAAACCCCCAGTCCCTACCCACTCTGTGCGGCCTGCGGAGCTGGGCAGACGCCCCAGGCACGAGCCCCGGATTTGAGGAAATCTGTCCATTTAAAACAAAACCAAGCCCAGCCCTGAGGCCTCGGCCTCCAGCCCCCCCCCCCAGGCCCTCAGTCAAGCCTCGTGGGTGGTGCTGGCCGGTCACCACCGGACTGGCGTGCATCCCCTGGGGCCAAGCTGGGGACGAGCACAGCGCTTCTGTCATTTCTCCCCCGTGAGGACGTGTGAGACCAACGGCATCGGGGGGACCAGCACAGGAAAGAGGCGAGGACGTGGAGTTGAGGCTCTGCCCCCCCAAGACTGAGCCGCCCCCCCCCCGACTCAGCCCGCCACACAGGCGTGGCCGTGCATGCGGGGACTGGCCTTCCCCACCCCCGGGCTTCTGCTCCGGACCCCCACCCTCGGCGTCTCCACCGCCTCTCAGCCCGCGCCCGGCCTCGGGCCCCTGCTGCCCAGACTGTGCAGGGTCCCCGTCCCCGGCACGTGGCACCGCTGGGACCTTCACGTCTTTGGGACGAGACGGCGTTGTCCACCCCTCTGGAGGCGGGGTGTCGCCTTGTGCACGATTGGGGGGCGCTCAGCAGCGTGAGCCGAAGGAGAGCGGGGTCTTCTTCTCTTTCTGTGTGCAGGTCTGAACCGTCATGGTTCTCTGCGCTGGTCACGTGTTACTGGGAACCGTGGCGGGAAGAAACCGTCCCCTCCCCTCCCCTCCTAGCTTCTCCCAGTGGGTCCAGCGATTAAATTGATGCGCGAGAGAAAACGACCAGATTTAATGCGTGTGTCCTCCTGGAGCCCCCCCCCCCACAGGAGAGGTGCAGGGCGGGGGGGGGGGGAGATGGGGGGATGGGACATTCTGAGCTAAGGTGCCTGCGGCCTGGTCACTGCCGGATGATAAGGGCAGGTGCCCCATCATTAGAAGCTGGGCGTGCCCTGCGGAGAGGTCAGAAAGGTTATTTCCGGTGATGGCTTGTGGGCAGGGCCCCTGATTCATGCTTCCAGGTGGCGGGTGGGGGGAGGGGCGGACGCGTCTCCGGAGCCCGCAGGGTCTGGGCTGCCTGCAGCTCAGAACCCGCCTGCCACCCGGGCACATCTTGGGGTGACTCATTCCGAACCCCTACGGTAAATAAAAGAAAAAATGAAACGGTTAACAAAGGAAGGCCACGGATGCCGTGAGAACTTGGGCGACACCGCGCAGTGACTCCGTGGTAAGGTATAAAATGCAAAGAATGAGCCAGGAGTTCATTTGCCAGAGCTGGTGAGCTGAGCCTCAGGGTGGTTTCAGCGCAGAGAGGCGGCCTCGGGCGTTAGTGCTGTTCGCTGCCGAGTCCACTTTTCCCTACACAGATGCCCTTCGAAGTGGGCGGGCCACCCAAGGCCCACCCAGGTGGGCTCGCCTGCCCTGAGGCCTCCAACCAGGGAGGGGACCGCAGCTGTGGCCTCGGGGTGCGGGGCGCGGCGAGATCCCCCAGGCCTAGTTCCGACCCAGTTCCAGCCCAGCTCCAGCCGCTCCCTCCTGGAGCTGCAGACAGGCCCCGGGCCAGAGACAGTCACACCTGCGGAGGCAAGCCCTCCGCCTGCAGAGTTAGGGATGGGTGGGGCTGGGCGGAGGCAGGATGAGCCTGCGGGCAGGTGGGCCGCTCCTGCTCTGATTCTTCCCCAGGGCAAGACAGACAGACTGCAGCCACAGGGAAGGGTGTGTCGGGCCCAAGGACACGCAGCTGACCACACGCACGCGCCTGTGCACACCGCAAAGCCAGAGACACGTGAACCGACACACAGACCCAACCACCCCCACCGCACAATTCCGGGCGGGACACACCTGCATGGGAGACCAGCTTTGCTAAGCGTCCACGCTCATCCTTCCTACGAGTGCCCTTGTCGCAAAACCCCAAAAAGGTCTCCAGGTGTCAAGGCAGAGGACCACGGAGCTGGGGGCAGGTGGCCGACCTGGCCTGGGGTCCAGGGCACTTGGCCCTCGAAGGGGACAGCAGACGGGGTGGGGGGGCGGTAACGATGGCTGGGGTGCGACCCAGGCAGGACCCTGGGGCACACGCAGCCGTGGGAGTGGAGGGCAGCTGTCAGAAGCGGGGGCCAGGGAGGTGGTGGTGGGGATCACGTGTGTGAAGCTGCTTTCCACGTGGAGGACATGCGGCTTGGGCCTGGCCAGGCCCCTGGTCTCTGCGCTGGTTGGACAGTGTGGTCCGAGGATGTCCAGTTGGTGTGGGCAGAGGCTGAGAGGGGCAGAGGCTGCAGGGTCTGGGCAGTGGGGGCGGGGCAGTAGCGGTCCAGAGGGTTTAGCAGAAACTTGCTGAGCCGAGGCCACCGGCGGGGACACACTGCGAGGTGACAGGGTCCAGGGAGGTGCGTGTGTCCCGTGAGGAGTGGGGTATCTGGGGTTCTCTGCGTGGACAGGCCCGCGGGGCGGGTTGGAGGACAGACGCCAGGCGCGCTGCTCGGGAGGACGGGGCTGAGACGCGGGGCAGGCGCGGGGCAGGCGCGGGGCAGGCGCGGGGCAGGAGCACGCGCCTGAGGAAATGGAAGCGGAGGGGACATAAGGGGGGGGGCGGACGTCATAGGAAGGCTCCGTGCGGGGCAGCGGGACCCCCAAAACCAGAGGGTCTTCGGGGGCCAGGTCCCGGAGGCTGAGAGGCAGCGGGCAGCGCCCCTCCCGCCCCTCTGAGGCGGGTCACGGGAGGGGGGGGCCTCGTGGCCGCAGGAGGCTGCGGAGTGCGCCGCCGGCGGGTGAGGCCTGCGGAGCGCGTGGGCCTGGGCGGGAGCCCGCGAGCTGGACATGCCGTCGCCACGCGGCTACTGCGCCCACGACGCTGGGCAGGAGCTGCCCAGCCCCCTGCCACTCCAGCCACTTTGCCCTGGGGACAGCTGCCTCGTTCCAGGCGCCCGCCTTCCCGCTGTCCCCACCGGGCTCAGGGCCTGAGGACAGTGACCGCTGGCTCAGGGGACCGCAGAGGGCACGTCCCATTGAACGCCCGGAACTCGCGAGGGGCTTGAAGCCGGGACCCCGCGTGCTGCGACCCGCAGCCCCAGGGGGCAGCTCTCTCCGGGGTGGGGGCGCGCGCGCGGGCCAGGCGTGCAGGGCACCGGGTCCGGGGGAAGCACCCTGGGCTGTCGCACGGGGGTGACGACCTAGGGGAGCCCAGGCTCTGGACACCCCTGTGCGCGCGGGCTCCTCCCCGCGTTGCCCGCCCCCGTCCGGTGCCGCGATCCAGCCCCGCGCCCCAGGCCCCACTTCCTGGCCACCCGCCCCGCCCCCGGCCCGGCCCGCCCCGCCCCCCGCTCGCCCGCGCGGTGCGCCCCGCCCCGCGCCCCGCCCCCACCCCGCCCCCTGCCCGTCCGGGCGGCGGCCGGAGCGCGGGGGCCGAGCGGGCGCACCGCGGCGGAGGGCGCAGCACCCGCGGCGCGCACAGACCCCGTCCGGCCGAGCATGGCGCCGAGGTGCGGGCCGCTGGGGCCGCGGGGCGGGCGCGCGGGCGGCCCACGCGGGAGGCCCCCTAACCCGTGGCCTGTCCCCCGCAGGTGGCCGTGGCTGCGGCCGCGGCGGCGGCACCTCCTGGACGTGCTCGCGCCCCTGGTCCTGCTGCTCGGGGTCCGCGGGGCCTCGGCCGAGCCAGGTAAGACCGGCGGGAACGCGAAAGTTCGCGCGCCCGGCCGCCCGGCCTCCGGCGCTTTGTGCGGGTCTGGGGGGGCCCCGGCGGCCTCCGCACCCCCAGCCCGTCTCGGCTTCGGTCCCGGAAAGCAGCCCCGGCTCTGCCCACGCGCGCCGATGGCTCGCGGGCGGCGGGCGGCGCGGGGACGGGGTGGGCCTGGGGCCCCGGGGCCCCGGGGTCCCGCGCCGGCCATTCATTCTGCGGCTGCGGGGGTTCCGGCCGCCCGGGCGCGTCGCGGGATCCGGGGCGTGGGCTGCGCTGGGGGGAGGGGTGGTGCGGGCCGTGGGCGCTGCGGGTCCCTCGCGTCGCGACCAAACTTCGGCGACTCGGCGTGGGAGTTTGTGCTGTCCGCGCCGCGGGCCGAGGGCCAGCGCGGGGCAGGGGCTGTGGTCGGGGTGGCGGTGGTTCGCGAGCGCTGGCCCCGGAGACGCCCGCGCATCCGCCGCCCCCTCGCCCGGCCTGTGTCGCCGCCGCTGGCCTCGTCCCTCCCAGCGCCGGAGCGGCCGCCGTGGGGTCGCGCCCTCGGACCCCGGGAGGGACCCCGCGCGCGCGCGCCCAGCCGCGTTCCGGGGAGACGGTGCCGGGCGGAGCGCTGCCACTTAGCCTCCAACCTGTGGAGGCAGAACTGCCCGGGTTCCCCAAGGCCAGGCTTTGTGCGCCCCGGGGCCGCCAGGCCGCAGGTCCCCGCGGTCGCCGCGGTGTCGGGTTGCGCGCGGTCCCTTTGATGAGGCCGAGCGCCCGGAGCGGCGGCGGCGGCGGCAGAACAATGCGCACCAGTCCGCTGAGCGGCCGCGCGCGCCGCAGACGGTGCCGCGGGGGAGCTTAGAACTCGCTCCGCCACCAGCTCCCGGGACCTCGTTCCTGACCACGCGGCCGCCAAGTCTCCGTCCGGACACGCCCAGCAGCGGCGCGGCAGCGGGCGGCGCGGAGATGCCAGGCCCAGGGCCGCCCCCGCCCCGGAGAGCCCGGTGTTCCGTGGCCCGCTCGCCGGCAGGCGGGGGTCGCCGGGAGCAGCCGGTCCTAACTCAGCCGGGCTCCTCCTCGCGTCCCCCGAAAGCACACTGTGACCGCGGTCGCCGCCGCACACCTGCTTAGCACAGCTGGCCACGGAGGAGGGCCGGCCTGGCGGGAAGTCGTTCTAGGCAGAGAATAATTTGTTTCATTGTTTCCAATCGCTTAGTCACAGGTTAAATAGCACAGACCTTTAACTGTACGCGCCTCGCCTCGTAAACCCGCGTCTGCGGGCAGCAGATAACCGGTCCTTGCGTTCGCGTTCACTCCGGGGGGTGGGGCGCCGAGTGCCCCTTTGCTCTTTCGTGGTTTCTGTGGGCCTCTGGCTTCTCACTGACCGCGCAGGGCCACCTGGGGCGGCTAATCTTGGCTTCAGGAACCCTCCGCCCAGGTCAGCCAGGACAAGGACGCGGCAGGCCCGGCTCCGGCTGCTCCAGCAGGAGTTTGTAAACCCAAAGCCACTCACTTTAGAGGGAGAAGGAGGAAGACGGGGAGCGCCCAGCCCCCAGCAGGAAACACTGTAATGTAGTAGGAGAGTGTGGCTGTCGCTCTCAGCCTCCCAGAAGGGAACATGTCAGGGGGTCCGGCTTTGGCCCTGGCATCTAAGAGTCTGTGGTCCCCATAATGCGGACGTCAGAGTCGGGGGGCGCGGTGGTGACGGGGAAATGGTGTGGGCTTTTCCCGGCCGCAGGTTGGGGCTGCAGTGGGCCTCGTGTGCGCCCCACTCCCGCCCCTCCCCCACCCTCTCCTGGCAGGGAGGTCGCAGGTCCCACTTGCTGCGGGGACCTTGAGTTGGGATAATGACCTCGCAGGTGTCACTGGAGCGGACTGATGGGCATGAAATCCTGACCTAGCACGGGCTGCTTGAACATCACCCACGGGAAGCAAACGCTTGAAACCCAGTTTGCTGATTTGCACATTTTTTCGGACTGAAAATGATGCATTTTTTCATGCCTGTCTGTGATGAAATGGACCAAAACAAAACAAAAAAAGTCTCGCTGTTTCGTGCGAGGCCGGTCGCTGCCGTTCCGGTGAGTGGCAGCCTGTGCGGTGGAGGCGCCCCCCCCCCCGCGGGTGGCAGTGTGTGGCGTCCCCGGGCTGAAGGGGCCGTCGACACAGCGGGCTGGGGACGGAGGACGGCCACCAGCCTGGTCTCTCTCCCACCCACGACCACAGCGTCTGGCTCTGTCGGCTCCCCCTGCCCCTCAGCCTCTGGGGTACCCACGGCCAAGTGCGGTCTCTGCCCCCACCGGGGGGTGGCCGCAGGGCTGGGGCTTGAGCAAGACCCCGGGGCCCCGTGTGGGAGGTGCGGGCCACCCTGGGGTGCTGGCGGGCCTAGGCTGGGGGGAGGGAGGTCTTGGGCCAGGCAGGCTTGTTTCTGGGGGATGCCAGGGCCGGGCCCACCAGCTGCCGCGGAGTCTTCAGGGTTCAGATGCGAGACCTCTAAGACCGTTTTGAATTTCAGCAGAACTCGTTTTTCAGGGTCCACCTGTTTTTCTCTCAAAGGGGGAGGAGGGGGGAAGTCCTGGAAGGAAACCTAGAAGGAGTGACACTGACGCCCGTCCAGGAACGGGCCCCAGACAGAGTGTGCGTGGGGCCCCGGGGGAGCCCTGTCCGCCCGCCTCGTGTCGCGTCAAAGAGCAGATGTGTGCACATGCACACACATCCGTGTGCACGCACACACCACAGCATGCTCACATGTACATGCACACACAATCAGCGTGCACAAGTGTGTGCACACCAGTGCACACACGTGACATGCATGTACACACGCCAGTGCACACACACATGTGGGCACACACCAGTGCATGGGCACCCATGCACATGCACACACCTGCATGCATGCATGCATGCATACACCAGCACACATATAACACACACATACACCAATGCATGTACACATGGGCATACATGTGCATGTGAAGATATGCGTGCATGCACATTGGTTGTGCTCACATGTACACACATTACACACATGCATTCGTATGTACACAGCCTGCATGCACATGCACACATACATGCACACATCGGTGTATGCACACATGCATGCATGTGCACCAGCGCACACACCATATCAGTGCACACATCAGTGTGCATATACATATACATGCACATTAGTGTATGCTCACGTGCATGCATGTAAACAAATGTAGACACATCAGTGTACATGCAGACACACCATTGTGCATGCACGTGGGCACACACATGTGCATGTAATGCATGTACACACTGGTGTGTATACACACATGCACACTTTGGGCACACACACCAGTGCATGCACACGTAGGCATACACGTGCATTTGGGCACACATGCACACACACATCAGCGTGTGCACACGTACATGGCACACACATACACATCAGTGTGTGCACATGTACATGGAAATACATGCATATGTGCACACATGTATACACATACACATCAACCACATACACACACATGCGTGTACATGCACCTGCACACACACATACTTGTTCTCTCCTTCAAAGAGCCTGGTTCTCTCCAGATTGTTGAGAAAGCTGGTTCTCTGGGGCCACGGGGAGAGCTGGAGGGACCCCGTGTGGCTCGTCACCCTCTACCTCACTGTGGGCGATGGCTCTGGGTCTCAGAGGGCCGACTAGGCAGTGGGCCAGGAGGGGAAGCTGCAGCTCATGTGTGACCTGGACGGGGAAGTCCCCACATACCTCACCGCTCAGCTGTTCGTCCAGGGCTGGGGTCGGCCCTCCCAGCCCCGAGGGGGTTCCTTCACGCTGCCGAGGGCACTCGAGCAGCAGCTGGTGGTTCTGCGAAGCCCCACGGGGTGTGTGAGGAGCACCGTGCTCTCCTAGTGCACGCGGACCTCTGCGTCACTCAGGTGACTGTACCCCACGCTGTGTCTGCACCCCCATGAGCCTCCCTCGGGGAGCCGGGAAGCGGCCCGGGGCGGAGGGGTGACATGGCCCGCGATGGCGTCGTGCTGGAGGCTGGCGGGCCTGGGCCACCGCAGCGGGCTGGGGGCGCTTTGGATCGCGGATACGCTGAGTCAGAGCCGCGTGGAGGCTGCAGGGCGCTGTCTGCGCCGCCCGCCTGCCGGAGCGCGTCCTGCGCCCGGCTCCCTCGGCGCCCTGGGCGCGGGCAGGCCCCGGCACGGGCCTCCTGGCTGCCCCTGGCGCGAACCCCGGCGCTCCCCGCCGTGCGCAGGCCCGGTCATCGTGCAGGAATCCGCGCTCGGCTGGGCACCCCCCCCCCCGCCCCCCGGGCTGACCTGCGGAGGCAGCTCCTGCAGGGGCGGCCGCCCTGGGGGGCCCGGCCACCCTGCTTTCTGGAGGAGGCTCTGCGGGGGGGCCGGGGACCGGCTGTGGGTGGGGGTTGACCTTGACACGGGGTGTGTTTCCCGGGGAAGGACAGCGGACCAGAGCCAGAGGCTTGGGGGGGGCGGGGACCGCGTGGCCGAGCTTGGTGACAGGTTGCGGTGGCAGGGCAGCCTGGATCCACGCTGCGGACGGCACGTGCTGCTCGCTCACGCGCGTGTCCGTTCACGCAAGCTCCGCGTCCCCGCTCTGCGCCGTCCCTTCGAGCAGCCGCGGCGTTTCCCGCGTGCGGCCGCCTGTCCGACTCCACGTCTAGGGTCTTCCAGACCGATGCGGGGCTTGGGCAGCTGGGTCCCCCTGGCGGCGGGGACCTGCCAGCAGGGGCTGTGCTGTGTGTTCGCGATGGGGTTCCCCCCCACCGTGTCGGGGTGATGAGCTGGTGTGGGGGTCCCCCTGTATCGGGGTGATGAGCTGGGGTGGAGGCAGTGCCACAGGGGGGGCGGGGGGGGAGGTGCGTCCCACCCGCGTCCCACGCCGGGAACGTGAAGGGCTCAGAAGAGCGGCCAGTTCAGTGCTGGGAACCAGAGGCCCGGTGGCCGCTGCAGACCCCGAGTCCAGGCACCCCACGGCCTGCGGGGAGAGGTCCGCGTTTCTCCACGTTAGCGTCTAGACCCCGGGACCGCATGCTGGGAAAAGTCACCGGCCCTCGTGCCTGCTTGACGGGGGCGGGGACAGCGTCCGTCCCGTGCTGGTGGGGATGGCAGGGGCGTGGGGGGGGCGCAGTGACGTCCCGGCACCCTGCGGGGCCAGCCTTCCGGCAGAGACCCGCCCCCCAGTGGCCTGGTGCGGGGCGCACCTGGGGGTGGAAGCGAGGGGACCGTCGGAAGTGGCCCTGTCTTCCCTGTGTCCCGTCGACCCCGCGCAGCCAGGGTCTGTGACGTCTCCCAGGCTGAGGCTGAGGCTGAGGTGGGGTCAGGGTCTGGCCTTTTCAAAGACCTTCCGAAGCCTGACCCTTCACCTCTGGCCGGTCTGGCTGTTGGGTCCCTTGGGGTGAGAGCAGCCACTCAGCCTCTTTCTCCATCTGGCCATGGACGTCCCGCTGGCGTGTGCGTGGGTGAGCACCTACTGTGTGCAAGGCGCCCCGCCTGCCCCAAAGACAGAAGGGAAGGCGGCCGCTGGAGTGCCGCCCGTGGGGGCGGTGGTGCGGGAAGGGCGAGGGAGGCGGGGTGCGTCCCCGACGGGCTCTGGGTCCCCCTGAGCACTTTGTCCTCGCACTCTTAGTCTTGGGCGCCCCCTCGGCCAGCGTTCGGGCTGAGAGGGGGGTTGTGGCTGGACGCACACGGGGCTGGAGCCCGGCCGGTGCGGGGTGCGGGCGGATCGTGGCGAGTCCCCTCTCTGCTCGCCTGCTGCTCCCCTCCCGCCCGGCCCCGCCCTGCACGCTGCCCAGCGCTCCGGCTGTCAGGGGTGGGCCGTCGTCACTTGCCACGCGGCCGGGGCTGGCCCAGGGGCTTCTGGTCAACACGGGACGTCGACAGAAGACCAGCCTCCGGAGGAAACGGAGTTTGTACGTGGCACAGTCCTGGGCCAGGCCACACGCTGGGGACAAGCGCTCAGGGCACCCCACGGGCTCCCAGGGTCCACGTGAGCCGAACGCCGGTCTCTGGCCGGCGGGGGCTGATGGGGGGCCGCTGAGCCCTGGCAGGCCCGCTCCTGCCCCTCCCGACCCCGCCGGCAGGGGCCGTGGGCAGTGCAGGGTTAAGGGGCGCCTCCCACAGAGCGGGGGGTGCGGGGAGGCCGGGAGCTAGCAGCTCTCTCGTCACTAATTGAAGACGTGAGGTCCCCTCGCATGAAAGCCCCTTTGTGCTGGCCGGGGCTCGCTGGCGGCCGGGCCCCTCGTGCTCGGCGGTCCCGGGAGCAGGTGACGGGCGGCCCCGCGCTGCAGGACCGTCCCCGCGAGGCACCGCAAACAGCCGTCGCCTCCTCCTCGGGGCCGCCAGCTCGCGATGCGGGACAGGCCGCGTCCCCGTCAACCTCGAGAAGGCGGGGAGGGGGCTGAGGGTCACGCCGTCTGGACGCAGGCCAGCAGGCTGCCGGCTCCCGCCGTGTCCTGGCAACAGCGTTAGGCGGCGGGGGGCGGGCCTTCCCCGCGAGCCGGGGCCACCGAGGGGTGCAGGCGGGGAAGGCCTCGTGTGGACGGCCGGCTCCCCCAGCCTGGCCCCCGAGACAGCCGTGAGCGACGTGGGACCCGGGGTGGGGGAGGCCGTGCAGTGGAGGGGGGCCCCGGGGTGCAGGCCCTGCGCCCCAGCCCAGTCCCCTCAGGCCTTGGTACTGTTGGGGGTGGGGCGGTGGTCCCAGGCTGCAGGCCCCTCCCGGCCCCCGCCCTGACTTTCCTGCCGGCTCTCTGTGGCCCCGGCGGCACTGGGCCCGCTCATCCCTGGGGGACCCTGCTGTTTGAGACCCCACTTGCTCCTCTCCCCCTGGTGGAAGCAACCGGTCTCGCTGGTCACAGGATGCACGGGCGTGCTGGCCGCGGGGTGACCAGTGACCGGTGCCGCTGGCCGCGGGGTGACCGGTGACCGGTGCCGCTGGCCGCAGGGTGCACGGGCGTCCTGGCCGCGGGCTGTCCTGGCCGCGGGCTCACCCGGCCTCCCCTGCTCCCAGGCGGGTTTCGAAGGCGGTCGGCGTGGGGCTGGACAGAGACACCTCCTCGCGGCCTGGCCGGAGCCCCTCGCCGCCCAACAGCAGACTCGGGGTGGACCGGCAGGCGGTGTGGGTCGCTAGCCCGGAGGCCAGGGGGGCGCAGGAAGGCCCGCACGCCGTCCCCGGCGCAGCGAGTGCTCACGGGCTCGCCCAGCGAGAGCCAGCGCTGTCCCCCCGGGGGACAGCTGCTTCCTGGAGCCAGCTGGGCGGTTTCTGGAAGGTTCCAGGGGCTGCGGTGTCCCGCCGGCGGCCAGCTGTAGTGGCTGCCCTTCCCTTGCCTGCAGGGGAGCTTGAGTTTGGGGGGGCGTGTCACCGGGCCTGGGGTTGGGGCACGATGGCCTGTGTCTGCGTGTCCCCAAGGTCTCGGAACCTCTGTTGGTGGCGCTTGCACGCAGGGCGCCTTCGTGAGCTTCTGTCACCTGCCCTTCCCCTCAGAGGACGTGGTCGGGTGACTCGAGCAGGACGTGGTCAGGTGACTCGAGAGAAGGATGTGGGAGCTGCCACCTGCGGGCGTTTTGCAGGTGGGGGCAGAACCCCAGGTCACTGCCTGGTCTGGGGCCACGTGTGGTCACCTGACGCCCTCGGGATGTGGGTCCGCCTCCTTCCCAGGGCCCTCGTCCCCATGGGGTCAGCCCAGGTCCGTGCCTTCTCCCCACCCACCGGGGGCCCAGCCGGGGTCACCCAGGCTAATACCGGGTTAGCGTAGGCTCAGCCACCCGTCAGCGTGCGAGCCGGCCAGCGCCCGTTCCTTGGAAGGGTGACTCGTTTGCCGTCACCAGTGAGTTTGAGGCAGCCTCCGCAGCATTGTCCCTGCGGGAAGTGGCTGGGAACGGCCAGCTCCCCGTCCTGGTCACCCCTGCCCGGCTCGGATTTGGAACTCTAAGGCGGGACAGCGTGAGCGAGTAGGACGATGGCCACTGCTGGGCGCTGGTGGGCCAGCTGCGAGGGGGCTGGGCGCTGGCTCCGAGCGGTCGGGCGAGGGTCTCGGGCGTAAGGACCCTGCCCGGCGCCTGATCGGACGTCCCCACTAACACTAGCACCCACGGCGGGCGTGACAGCGCCCAGCACAGCCGAGGAACAGCCAGCCCGTGGTCACCGAGTGCCATCCGGGTCGGCGGGCCCCCAGGGTGACCACGCCTGGCACTGCGCCGACGACGCAGGCTGTGAGGGTCGGCGGCAGGTCCGGCCACTCGGGGGCCTTGGGCTGGTGACCACGCAGACGGCCCGCTGCTGGCCTGGAGCCCCCTGCAGAGAGCGTCACCTCGAGTGGGGGAGGGGCCCGTGCACCCCGTGGTTTCCGTCCTGCGGTGCCACCCCCCACCCTCGGCCGCGAGGTTTCTCCTGGGCCACCGCTCTGGCCCTGCTCGCGTCCGTGGGTCTGCAGATGGAGGCCGAGGCTGCGTGTCCGTCCCCTCTGCCCCCTCTGGCCTTGTGACCGCCGGTTGTGGTTGCCTGGGTGCACCCTCCATCCCTGGAGGGTCTCAGGCCACTCCCCCCCCTCAGGCAGCCTAAGGGCCCCCCGTGTCACAGCGAGGGGCCTCGGAGAGGGACGGCCGGTGCTGGTCCAGGCTTGGGCGCTGCTCAGTTCACGGGCACCCCAGAGTGGGGCAGCCTGGGCCAGGGCGAGGGGGCGTGCACTCCTGCCCAGGTGCCTGCCGAGCAGGCCGGCGGCTCCGTGCTGGTGACGCAGTGACAGCCACGGGCTGGGCTTCCCCGAGGCATAGCCGTGCTGTAGGTTTTACTGTCACTTCGGCAAAGATTTAAACAGTGTGTGTAAGTGTGTGTGTGTGCATGCGCACGTGCGTGTGGTAAGGGGTGTGTGTGTTTTGTGTGTGTTTGCGTGCATGTGTGTGTGCGCGTGCGTGGTACATATGTATTGTATGTGGTGTGTATGTACATGTGCCTATGTGTGTGTGCACGTGTGTGTGCTCGTGTGGTAAGGGGGTGTGTATGTGTTGTGTTGTGTGTGCGTGTGCATGCGTGCGTGTGCACGCGTATGTGTATGCGTATGGTGTGTGGTGTGTGTGTGTTTGTGTGCGTGCATGTGGGCGTGTGTGTGCGTGCGCGCGTGTGTGTGCGTGCGTGCATGTGTGTGTGCATGTGTGCGTGCATGCATATGATGTGTGGTGTAAGTGTGGTGTGTGTGTGCACACGTGCGTGCATGCATATGGTGTGTGATGTGTGTGCGCCTGTGTGTGCATGTGTGCGTGTATGCGTATGGTGTGTGGTGTAAGTGTGGTGTGTGTGCGTGTGCGTGTGTGGTATGCATGTGTTGTGTGTGATGTGTATGTACATGTGCCTCTGCGTGCATGCGTGTGTGTGCACACGTGCGTGTATGCGTATGGTGTGTGGTGCGTATGTGTGTGCATGCATGTGTGCGTGTGTGTGTGCATGCGTATGGTGTGTGGTGTAAGTGTGGTGCGTGCATGTGTGCGTGTGTGTGCGTGTCGCACCAGGCCTCCTTTCCAGCACTCATCTGGGCCGGGTCGGTGGTGACAGCTGACCGGTGTGATTCCGGGGTGGCCGAGCGACCGTTGCCATCTTGACCTTCCCTGTCTCGTCTCAGAGGAGCTCCCCTCCCCCACCGATCCCCCTTGCTGTCGCCCCATCACTTCTGGGCGTGGGCCCCAGGAGGCAGGCAGCTCTGAGCAGCGTCCCCTGTCCCTGCCCCGCGCGCCGGCCGTGACCTCAGGCGGCCTGCGTGCCGGGACTCGGCCGGGCGGGTGGGAGGCTGTGCCGAGGTCTGGCCGGCGGCTGGCGTGTGGGCGGCGTGGGCTCTCCCTCGCCTGACCTGCGGTCACCGCGTCCGCCGTGCCCGATGGGTCCCAACGGCCCGAGTGCCCGGTGCCGGCCGCCGCCCGGGTGTGCCAGGCTCCCGGGCCTGACTCCGCGCCCCGCAGACGTGGGCCGTGCTGGGGCGCTGGGCCTGCCGCCGGGCTGGCAGAACCGGGGTGAGGCCCTGAGTCACCTCAGGAATGCGGCCTGGCACCCGCCAGACCACCAGCCCAGGTGTGACGGAGGAGGGGCGAGGCTCCCGGCCCCCCGGGGCACCTGGCTTCTCCTTGTGCAGGCTGCTCCTGGCTGCCCCCGCCCAGCACCCTCCTGGTCCAGCGCCGTGGGCGGCTGTGCTCACAGCCCCTCCCCCACGCAGCCCTCCCGACCCCCGCGAGCACCCCAGGTGCTGTGCGGGGTCCCGGTGCCCTCACGGCTTAGAGGGCCTTGAATGTGCTGCGTGGTGGGTGACCAGCCGGCTGGGGCGGGGGGCCCAGGCTGGAGGTGGTTTCCACACGGTCCTCCGTCCCCTCTGCTGTCAGCTGGGGAATAACCAGACTCCTCAGCTTCCTCCTGGGGTCAAGTTTAATGACCCATCTTGAAGCGAGCCGTCCAGTGAGCTTCAGCGTATCCACAGCCTCATCCAAGCATCACCCTCTCTTGTTCTAGAATGTTCTCACCTCTGAGACACCACCTGTTGTCGGTCAGTGCGCCCCTTCTGCCCCGCCCTCCACACCCGGCCTGCTTCCCTCGCTGCCCGCTCGCCTGCTCGGGCGGGACGTGGCACACCAGGGGGGACCCACGGCTCGTCCCTGTGGGCCTGGCGTCCGTGTCCCCAGGGCCGCCCACCTCGTGTCAGGCCAGTGCCTCGTTCCTTCACGGCCGAGTGACAGTCCACGGCGATCCTTAGCTGGTAACACGTGTACGGAGCGAGGCGGCATCTCCGAACTAGGGCTGTGGCTTCCGAGCGGGGGGCCCCGGACCCTGGCAGGTGGAGCGCGGGAAGCAAGTGCCCCCTTGGGCTGCGGGTCACTCTGCGGCCACCGCCGATGGCTGGCTGAGCGGCGGCTCCGTGCGGACGGACGGACGGACAGACAGACAGCAGGCGTGCCTTCCTCCCCCCCAGCCTGTTCCCGCCATCAGCGTCTCTCTCAGACGCTGCCCCAGCATCCTTGGCGAGCTGTGCGAGACCCTCGGCTGCCGGTCCCCGGGCCGCCCGCACCTGGCCCGGCCCCCTGGGTTGTGGCCTTGCTCGTGCCTGGTCCCCTGGGCCTGGTGCCGGGCCAGAGCATTGTGTCCGTGAAATAGGGGGTCCGATGGGGGTCCCTGAAAGGCTTGACGTGGCGGGAAGGGCAGCCCCCCTGCTCCCGGGGGGTTGCCGGGAAGGGGGTACCAGCTGGGGCGCCCTGGCAGCTGCCCAGAGGGGTTCGGGTCCGCCCAGGGCAGGCTGGGGGTCACTCTCGGCGACCCTGGGTCCGGTTACAAAGGCGGGTGGGGAACGGGGGGTGGTGGCCTGAGCTGCTGGAAGCCCAGGAATGTGGAGAGGGCCCAGCCGGCCCGGGGCCCGGGGCTCCTGGGAGAGGAGCTCCCCCCGCCCCCCGCTTCCAGGCAGTGGCCTCAGCGGGAGGCCCCTCACGGCGGCAGCTTCCGGCAGATGGTCCCACAGGCCCCCAGTGGGGACAGGCCGGCCAGGAAGCGGGGGGCGCGGGGTCACGAGGCTCCGTCAGCACGGTCGCCCCACACACATGGCCGGCGTGGGGGGACTTGAGGAGCCAGTGGAAACTCGCAGGAAGCGGCAGTTCGCTGTCCTGCTGTCCTGCGGGCGCCCGGCCATTGGTCTTCCAGGTGATTTACTGCCCGGGCTGGGGACTGACTGCCGGAGGTCACATTCCTTCCCCAACAGCTCAGCTGGGCTGTCAGGCAGGACTGGGAGGGGCTGAGACCCAGCAGAGCTGTAGCGGGTCCCCCCCCTCTGTCCCCCGCCCCCTGGGGTCCAAGGGCGGGGGAGGGAGGTGTTTGCAGAGACCGCCGTCCGAGCTCCTGCTGTGTGCAGGGACAGGGACAGGGACAGTGCTGGAGCCTCAGGCCGCCCACCTCCCACTGCTCGTGGAGGGAGGGGGAGCAGGCGGGTGGGACTCCCCCCCCAACAGCAACAGGGGTTCTAGGGAGTGTGGGAGAAGAGGGGACACATCCCGATGGGGGTCCCTGATGATGCCCCAGAAGGAGGTGACGTTTCCAAGGCCCAGCGCTGGGCACATTCCCAGGCCCCACAGAATCTGAGGCCGGCGGGGAACCCCCAGCCACTGCCTGTGGCTTTCAGTGTCCAGACTTCAGGGGGCGGGGACTAGCACAGGGGTGGGGCTAACAAGGGGCGGGGCTAACAGGGGGCGGGGCCTAGTGCAGCTGGGGCTGGGCAGAGGCTGCCAGGTTGGGGCGGCAGGCTTGACGGCTGGCTTGCTGGTCCTTGGTGGGGAGGCATTTGCAGATGGCCTCGGGGACCCCACCCTTCCTGTCTGCGGGCACCTTGGCCCAGCCCAGGTTTGGTCCGGTGTGAAGGGAGCCAAGCGTCTCCACTGAGTCTGAGGGACGCAGCTTTGGGGCAGGAGGGCAGGGAGCTGGGGTGGCTGGGCCACCTCAGCCTGGAACCCTGGGGAGGGGCATCCCCAAAGGCCTCTTCTGAGCTTGGCCAAAGACCCCCCCCCAGATCCTGAGGCTCTGCCCTGGGATGTCTGCTCCCCACTTCCACCCGGGGCAGGCCCCGTGTGGGACACGGAGGCATCTGAGTGGGGCTGGTGTTCCCTGGGGGGCCGAGAAGCCGGGGCGGGTGCAGGCCGGTCCCAAGCCTGCCCTTCTGCCCGGGCTCCCCGGCCGCTGTCAGATTTGTCCTTCCCGAGGCACTGCCCGCAGGGATGGGCTGGGGGACCCCGTGAGGAGCCCTGGCAGGGCCCTTCCCGTGCCCTGGCTCCCCGTGCGTCTCCGTGGCGGTCCCCTCCACCCCGTGCCCTCGTGGGGCCCCTGCTGTCAACTGCAATCGGTACCGAGAAGCCTTCAGTTGGAGGCCGGGTGCCAGGCGATGTCCTCAACCCTGTCTGGGACCCCAGCCCCCCGGGCAAGCTCCCCCCCAACCCAGAGGGAGTGGCTTCGTGGGGCAGGGTGGGGGTGACAGTGGTGCCTTTGCGGAAGGATGGGGGGGTGCAGCTGCATCTTCCCCTCTGACCCCAGGCCCTGAGGACTGGAGGGAATTTGCTCCTCGGCTGGGCCGCCAGGGGACACCTGGTCCCCTGCTGTGGCAGCAGCTGTGTCCTCACGGCACCTGCCAGCTGGGCGGTTCTGACTGCCTTCACCCACGGGCAGGAGAGATCCCGAGCTCGTCCTCGTGTCCACCCCTTTCTTCCCCCAACTGCAGACGCAGGTGGCTTCGGGCGCGTCCCAGGGGCCCAGCTGGCAGCTCGGGGGAGGACGGGGGTTTGGCCTCGGCCCGGCCAGGGGTCCTGGCGGGTGTGAGCTTGCACACTGGAATGCCAGTGGGAACAATGCCTTCTCCTGCGGGTCGTGGCAGGGATGCAGCCACCCCCACCCGGGCCCCTGTCCAGCCCTGCGAGGGGGGGACAGCCCCCGCGAGCCAGGGTGGGTGTGGACCGGGCTGCGCCGACACCCCAGTGAACCAGCCCCTCGCACGCACCAGCCCTCGTGTTGATAGCTCCCTGCAGACCAGGCTTCTCGTGACTTCAGTTAGGTGCGATGGCGGCTTCGTCGGACGCCAGCTGGGCTGAGGCAGTGGGCGGGGCTGCCCGGGCAGCATGGGGACTGGCGGAGTGTCCCCACGTGCGCAGCCCCCGGGGCCCGGCTCGGCAGGCGGCTCCGTCCCCTCCGAGGTCTGTGCTGACTCAAGTGCCCGAGGTCAGGAGGGGAGGGATGTGTGACTCTCACAGTCACACAAACTCGTGGTCACACACTGTCACGCTACAGTGTCACACACATGCCGGGTGCGTGCGCTCACACACACACACACACACAGGGGGCTGAGTGGGGACGGGCACCTGTCTCCTGCCTCCTCTTCTCTGAGTTTTTAATGTTTTAAAATTTCATAGCTGTCTATTTTCATAGCTGTAACCTAATAGTCCCGTGATACACAAACTCCAGAGGACACAAACGGTGGCAGTGGCTGGAAATGTGTCAGAATTTCTGCTTCCAACACCTCGGGCAGGAACGCTGAAGGTGAAATGCCAGGTGGAACACATTGTCTTTAAAATATCGGTTCTCTTCCTCTGAAGAGGTCCCCGAGACTACCCAGAAGACGCGGGGACCCGGGGCTGCCGGGAGTAACATCTGTGATTAAGCCGTTAGGGTGCCGGCCCCCCTCGGGCTGCTCACATCCTGCTCGCGCTCTGCGGGGTGTCGATCCTGCTCCGAGTCATAATCCGGGTCATTCCCTCATCCTCTTCTTCCTCATCCTTCTTCATCGTCGTTCAGTAGCTTCTCCAGTAACGTGGGACACCGACCTTGGGACTCGACGCCCGTGTATAAACAGCGACCCCTTTCCGCAGCCGGGATGGCAGCCTCCGGAGACGCCCTCCCAGGAGCTCCAGGAGGGGCAGAAAGTCGAAGCTGTTTTGCTCACACAGTACGACGACCTGTCCCGATGGGTCCCTTGTGCTTCTGCTGCTTTTCAGAGGTCTTCAGAGTCACATCCCTCCCCGTGTCCCGATCTGCAGGGTGCCTCCAAAGAAAAGGCATCAATCAGCGTCATCTGGCTCTGACCTCATCTTGTAGGTCTTCGTCAAGACTTCATCGGTGAAGTATTCACCGCGTTCCGAGTGAGAGTCTAAGGCGACACTCGCGGGCTGCCCGGCATCTGAGAGCTTCCTCGCGTGAACGTCTTGCGAGTGCCGGGAACAGGGTCGCCGTGCCCCTGGCCCGCACCCCCGAGCGCGTCGGCCTTCCTAACGAGCCAGCCGAGCCCCCAGGGGTCCCCCCTCTTCCTTCATCCCCTTCTCGTCCTCGGCCTCGGCCTTCCCTGTCAGCTCCTCTCGGATCCCGGCTTCCTCATCTGGTTCCCATTCGCATCCTTCTTCTGCGGGCTCGTAAAACGCGTTAATGACCCCGAATCACTTATCGGCTGGAGGCTGACAGAGAACAGCGCACTGCCGAGATCACGAACTTCGGGGAAGAACTTGGCTGCGCTGGAAGGATTTTCAGAGCATGTATTCGCGGGTCTTTGAACCACCTCGGGCACGCTGTCGGTGTGTGCCGTGTTGTCAGAACCCCGCATACCTGGGGCGGGCACGGGGGCCCGGGCGGCCGGAGCTGGCTCAGGGCAGTGGCTCAGGGCAGCGGCGTGAGCAGCGGGAGGTGGCGCCCAGGCAGATGCCACTAAAACGACCCCTCTTCTCTGCGTTCCGGCCAGCGTCCCCTTCCTCTGGCCTCAGTGGATGGCCCTCGCCTTGCCTGGCACCCGGCCCGCTGTAGGGCTGGTGGGTCTGATTTGTGGGCAGCTCTCCCCCAGGGGCCGGTGGGGGTGGGGGCAGGGTTTGCACCAGCCGAGGCCTTGACGCCATGGCCAGCGTTTCCTGCAGGACGGGGCGCATTGTCCTTGTGGGCAGCAAGTGGCACTAGCAGGACTGTCCCTGTGGCTGGGAGAGCGCGGACGAGATGCCCGCTGTCGCTGGAGGGAGACGTGTCCCGGACGCTGACCCAGGGCCCCAGAGCGGTGGGGGCTGTGGCCTCGCCCTGGCCCTGCTGAGGACGCAGCCGCCGGGCCTGCTCAGAGACCTGTGGGGTGCCCATCGCCCCAACAGTTTTGCTGTTTAACGGTGTGTGCTGGGCGGACGGGAGGCTGGCCCTGGCCCAGTGCGAGAGGCCCGGGCGGGGAGGGCCAGATGTTCACGGGAGAGGTCGCGCTTTGTGGGGGGGAGGTGCACGCAGGGGGGGGGCATGCAGTGGCAGAGCCAAGCGAGACCAGGCCCTCAGGACGGGGGACGGGGGTCTCCCGCCCGTGGGCACAAGGGCGGGAAAACGAGGACAAACGGGGAGGCCTCTGCCCCGACAACAGCGCCTGCCGCGGGGCGGCCAGAGGGCCCCGGAGGGCGAAGGGGCCCCGAGAGGAGCCGCAGGTGGGGCCGGCAGCGTGGGCGAGGGGCCCACCTGGGAGCGGGCGGGGAATGGGGGGCGCGGACGCGTGTCCTGGGGCCGCTGTAGCGAATGGCCACGCGAGTGCCTGAAACAGCCCGGATTTACCCCGGGAGCCCGGAGGTCGGAAACTGGGGGTCTCCTCTGGCTGAGATCACGGTGTCAGCGAGAGGTGGGGGTTGGGGGGGCTACCCCCCAGGCCTTGGGGGACCCTGTTTTCTTACCTTGGCTCCTGGCCCCGTCTGTCTTCCCGCTGGCAGGGACCAGTCTGGGCTTGGCTCTGACCCCTCTCCCCGCCCCCCAGTGCATTCTGGGGGCCCCTGTGAGCGCAGTGGGCCCAGGCGGATGGTCCAGAACCATCTCCGTAAGGCCACCTGGCTGGCCGCAAGCTCTCACCTGCACCTAAGCCTGCCTCGCCAGGCAACAAGCTGTTCAGGGCTGGAGCAGGATGTCTGGGGGGGGTGGGTGGCCCCCAAAGATTCACGTCTCTCCCAGCGGCAAAGGCACCCACCCCACGCGGCAAGCCCGCAGAGGAAACCAAACCCGCGCCGTTTTCCGGGACCCCTGCCGGGAGTGGGGGTCCCCTGCGCGGGCCACAGGTTGCGGGGGGGGGGCTTTGATGGGAGGGGTGCCACATCCCCCTGTCATTGAGCTCCTGGGTTCTCCATCCTGTCGGCCCCGTGACCCCGGAGGGCGTGGCCGGCGAGTGGGCGGGGCATCGCGCATCCCTGGGGGCCCGGCGATGCCTGAGTGACAGGAGGTTTAGCGCGTTCAGGGGCAGGGGTCCTGCCTGTATGTGTGGCAGAGACGAGGTTGGGGGACCCCGGGACCCCGGGGTCTCCACCGTGCACCTCCCAGGCCTTCGTGCGTTTTGCACTGTAAGACGTCCGGCCAGGCGAAGGACAGAGTGGCCTTGGGCTCAGCCCCCGCGTCCCGCGTCCCGTCCCGCGCTGCGCCGGGGAGAAGGCCTGGGCTGGGGCGCCCCCTGGCGGCCGGTCGCCGCAGGACCCGGGGCGACTTCCACCCGCCGGACCCTGGCTGCACTCGGCGGCACCCTTTCAAGAAAACGGGGCGATCTCTCGCCAGCCGTGTGGCCCCAGCCAGGCCCAGTGGTCACGATGTGCAGCCCGGGCGTGTAGGCGGATTCGGGGTGTCGGCGCATGGGGGTGCTTGACCCAGCACCCCAACCGGCCTGTGGCGCGGTCGTCACGGGTGGGGGGTCCAAGCGGGTCAGCTGCTCCACACCCCTCCCCGTGGGAACCTGGCCCTCCAGCCTCCGTCAAAATCCTTCCCGAGGCGCCCGCCACACCCTTAAACCCCACGGGCCCAGCTCTGCTGGGGCCTGAGCCCAGGGCTGGGACCGCCTGCCCTGCCCTGCCCCGCCCCGCCCTGCCCGGCCTGGCCCTGCCCACCTGGCCTGGCGGAGGTCACGGTCGTGGGCGGTGCTGGGCCGCGGTGCTGTGGAGACGAATCCAAATCCGCGTTTATGTCCCGTTTTCTCCCCGTCTGGGAGGAGAAGCAGCGACGTCACTGACATCCTGCGGCCCTAGGTGCCCAGGAGGCTCCGGCCAGACGCTGACCTCTGGGTTGGGGGCTTTGTCTGCCGCAGGCACAAGCCCCGCCCTGGGGCCACCGTCACGGCCGGGACACCGGGCGTTGCACCTGGTAAAGAATCCACTGGGCAGGTCCCTGGGGACATCGGAACGGCACTGCCCCTGGAAAGGGGACCGTCGTCCCCACTGGCTGGCAGGGCTGCCTGTCCCCTCCAGGGTGTCCGGAGTGGGTGTCCATCTCTATCCAACAGGGAGGCCGTGTCACTGCATGAGAATGTGGTGTCCCTGTGGGGACCTGCCTCCGGGGGTGGCAGGGGACACACTGCTGCTTTCCATCTCCCCACACCCCGGTCTGGGCGGTCACCCCACATGTCCCCTGCTGTCCCCACCTGGCTTGTCTCCTTCGTGTCCACCTCCCGCTGGCCCATCCACACTGTCGCTGGCTCAGGGCCCCGAACAGGGCTGGGCAGGGGGAGCACCAATAGCGGGGTCTCAGTGCGTGTCTGTTGCACGGATGGAGGGCGGGACACCCCTGCGAGGTGGAGGAAACGCACAGCCCCGTGCGGCTCAGCGCAGGCCGGAGCCGGGTCCCTCACTGCCTGCACCGCCGAGGGACCAGCCCCCTCCCGCCCTGAGCTCGGTGGCCGGTCATGAGTTCGGGCCTTGTGCGCGGCAAACACCCACAATGTGTCAGCCTCAGCACGCGGGGGGCGCGGCAGCTCCGGGGTGCAGGCTGCCAGCGGGAAGGGAAAGGCAGGCCCCGGTTCCTGAAGGCCAGCGATGCGCCTGCAGAAGCCTCGTGGGCAGCAAGCATGGCCTGCGTCCGAGTGCTAAGTTTCTTAAAAAAAAAAAAAAGGCAAACACTCCTTTAGAAAGCGCGGAAAGCGCGCAGGAACCTACGGAGGAAAGAAAGCCTTGCGTTGAATGTGGTTTTAAAAACCCACCGAGTTTGCAAACAGTGCAACCCAGCGGCGTTAGGGCCACGTGGTTTGAAAGCCGCCCGGCGGCCGTGGTCCTCGTCTCTGTCAGCGTGACCCGCGTATCACGCACTTCGCCAGGAGCCTGCGCTGCCGGGATGTTTGCTGCGTCCCGATGCGCGCACACGGTGCCGGGGTATTCTCTGCGTCCGGAGGCGCGTGCACGCGTCGTCCCGGCCCGTTTAGAGCATTTCCGTCACTTCAGGAGGAACCTTTAGGTTCCCCCCTCCTCCACCCCCCCTGCGCCATCGCCAGCCTGCTTTCTACGGGTTCCCCTCATCTGGCCACTTCACGCTGGTGGAGTCGCACAGCAGGTGACCGCGTGTCCGGCTCCTTTGCACCGAGCATTGATTTCAAGGTTCGTCCGTGCGGTAGCGGGTGTCTGCGCTTTTCCTCTTCGTGGCTGTGTAATATTCCACCGCGAGGATGGAGCACGCTCTGTTTATCCAGCAGTCAGCGGACGTGTGCACCGTTTCCATCTTGCGGCTAGTGTGAGTAACGCTGCTGTGAAAATATGGGCGCATTTTCGTATCCCTTGGGTGTATATCTAGAGCAGAATTACTGGGACATAGGGCGACTGTGTTTAGTAGTCTGAGGCCCTGCCAGGCTGTTCTCCCCTGCAGTGTCTGAGGGTTGCGACTTTGTGTCCTCACCAGCAGCAGTCCTAGTGGCTAGCCTAGTGTCGATAGAGTAAAAAAAATAAAAATCACGTGATCATCTCAATAGACGGAGAAAGGGCATTTGGCAAAACTGAACACCCTTTCACGATAAAAACATTCAATAAAATAGCAGACGAAGGGAACTTCCTCCGCGTGATACAGGCGCACCTGGGAAAAGCCCACCTGTGACGTGAGACTTACTGGGAAAGGCCAGCACCCCTCCCCGCCATCAGCGGCCAGACCAGGACGGCCCTGCTCACCACTTCCGTCCAGCATGGCGCTTACATAGATAAAGCCCTTAAAGAATCCGCTAAAAAAGGCATTAAAACGAACAAATAAACTCAGTAAGGTTGCAGGATGCGAGATCAACATAAAAAGAATACATTGTATTTCTGTACACTTGCAAATGAAATGTACAAGATTCCATTTGCAGAAGCATCAGAGAGAATAAAGTATTTAGGAATGAGTTTAACAGAAGAAGTGCAGACAGAGCTTGAACTCCACAGAACGGAAAAGCAATTTAGAGGGAAACTGAGGAAGATCTGAAGACATGCATGCGGACACTCCCTGGTCTGGGAACAGGCCTCACGGTTAAGGCCGCCTCACTCCCGCCCCGCCCCCGCCCGGCCCCTTCCCAGGCCAGTGCGGTGGCACCAGAATCCCGGACCCGCACCGCTTCGCAGGAACCGGCGGACGGGTCCCCGTGGGCTCGCGGGCCGCCCTGAGTAGCCGGAGGATCTTGAAGAGACGGAGACAGTAGGGGGGGAGACAGTAGGGGGGACCCTCGGTTCTCGCAGGGGTTTTTAGGGTCGTAACACTTACTGCCCGGTCCCTTGGATCCTAAAATCCGAGTCCGAGGGAGCACGTCGACCTTCGGTTTTGCGCGTGAACTTGTCACATCGCCAGGACCCACTGGTGCCGCGCTGGCCCCTCGGGGTTCGGTTCGGTTCGGACGGACTCGGGCTCTCCCAGCCCCTCTGCGCTCCTGCCAGGGGGTCTGCAGCCCCCGGGGTGTCGCATGGGGTGGGAGGCTTGGGGCGCAGTCACCTGCCTCTCCTGGAGAGCTGGTGGAGGGAGTGTCCCAGAGGGCGTGGGCACAAAGCTCCAGTTCCCCACGCACTTCCGGTCAGGGCACCGCAAACCCTCAGAAAGGTGGGCGGGGCCCGCGCCTCGATTCGGCGGCGTGACCGTCCCCACGTTTCCCGGGCGCCCGCTTCTCGCTTGCGAGAGTCCGCGTGTGAGCACGCACGCGCACCGGCACGCGCACCCCGCACCCCGCAGACGCACACGCACCGGCACGCACACCCGCAGACACGCCCGCAGCCCCGCAGCCGCACCCCGCAGACGCACATGCATCCGCAGCGCCCCCACTGCACGCGCACCCGCACCCGCAGCCCACCCCCGCACGCGCAGGCGCATAGCGTCTGTGCTGCGTTGGTGCAGCGGCCGCGCACCCCGGTTCCGCGCTGTTCTCTGTCCCGGTGACGCCCCACCCGGTGGCCTGGGAACCACCTCGCCCGCCGTGGTTGGGGCCGCTCAGCCCCCTCTCTCTGAGCAGCCCCCTCCCCCCTTCCTTCCCAGCGTGGACACTGAGGGTCCCGGACGCCAGCCATCGGTCCCTTGCCCCACGCTGCCTGTCCAGCCGCTTCCTCCTCAGGGTCCAGGCTCCCGCGGGCGTCGGGGATGGGTGGCCACACGGCCTCCCTGCGGCCTCGGCCCGGGCGGCAGGAGGGACAGGTGTGGCGGTGGCATCAGTGTCTTCACCCGGGCGAACCCGTGCCCCGTTGTCCGTGCTCTGCGCGCTGTCTCCACTGCGGCCTTGCCGAGCTGTGGCTCCTTTCGCCGCGGTGGCTTCTCATGGGCAGGCGGGGGGCTTGGGGGGCCCAGGGTCAGCTTTGGCCAGTGGTGGGGTTCTCGGAGCACCCACCCCCGCCCCCGCGGAGGGCTGGGCAGCGCTGGGTGTTCATCTAGGGGCCCAAAGGATTCTGTTGGTTCCCCCGCACTGTCCAGGAATTGGGGTTTGGGGCTGGGAGACTCTAACTACTGGGCAGCACCCCCACCCAGCCCACGCGGGGCTCAGACACTGGGGGGTCCACTCAGCCAGCCGTATCTGGGAGAGGGGAGAAGGGCCTCGTGGGGTACGGGGTCCGCTGGCCCCCGTGGGGAGGAGGCAGTTTGGGCCACGGCCGAGCCCTGAGGCAGAGAGCGGCCGGCAGGAAGGCCAGCCTGTGGCCAGAGTGTCCCCGCTGCCACAGTGGCTCTCGGGCTCGTGTGCGTGGCTGTCACTTGGCAGTGGCGGGGAGGGGCGGTGCCGGGGGGCCTCCTGCTGCAGGGCCACCCCGTGCCCCCCACCTTCACGGCCACCCCGGGGCTGGGCGGCGGCTGGGCGGGGACGTGGTGAGGACACGGCCCTCCAGAGGCTGTCGAGAGCTTGTCTGCCGGCCGCCCATCCCAGCAGAGCCGGCCCCAAGTTGGTCCTTTGTCACCGTGGTGGACACGGTCACACAAGGCAGAGCTCGGGCAGGACACCGAGACAGGCGGTTACGAGCGCGTTGCTTGTTGGAGGTGCGAGCGGCATGTTGTCATTCCCGCAGAGCTGGACACGTGCCACCAGGCACGGGCCTCCTGGCCGTGTCCCCGGGCCGTGGGTGCTGGGAGCTGGGTCCACTGCATGGGGCCTCAGGGCCACCTGACAGCATCAGCCCCCAGGGAGGAGTGGGCGGGGGGAGAGGGCCCAGGGTGCCCCAGGAAGGGTCTCCGAGGTGGCTGCCGGCGCGGGGACGGTGAGGGGGGCCGGCTCGGGGCCTCGGCAGTGGCATCTGAGCCCACAGCAGGAGTGGCCTGAGGGGGACTCACTGAACGCCGGCCCCTCCTGGCGCGCCCGGAGCCTCCCCACTGAGCGACTCTCCCTGTCACGTGTGGCTGTTTGGGGCTTTTGTGAAGACGAAAATAAAAGACCCCATTATTTAGGGATCAAGACCAGACGGCCGACAGGACAGAACAAACCCTGGTTCAGGAGGGGTGGGGGCGGGGCGTGTCTCCCGCAGTGGGAGACAGAACCTTCTAGAAGAAGAGACCAGGGCTGGCCACGTGGCACGGGGCTTGCCAGCGAGGGCATGGCTGGTGCCTTGGTCCCATGGTGCCCCTTTTGGGGACAAGTTTGGACAGCACCCTTCAGCCCGGAGGGCGGGCCTGCGGTGGGCACGTGAAGGGCGTGTCCACACACCTGGCGGGGGAGGGGGGCCGAGAGGGCCGCTCAGCTCCCCCCAGCTCCCCCCACGTGCAAAGTCCTGGCACCCCGCCCACCGGCACTGGGCGGACCCAGGCGGGGCAAGCCCAGCCTGGTGGGACTTCGCCTGTCAGCCCTGGCCCCCCCGCCCCGGGCGTCTGGGGGTCCCCAGAAGACAGTCTGTGTGGGAGCAAGTAGACGCGCGCAGGCACGGACACACGCACACGCAGACACGGACACGTACACACACACACATGCAGACACACGCAGACATGGACACACACATATGCAGGCAGACACGCACACACAGACACGGACAGCACACGTGCATGTACACAGACACACGCACACCGTGAAAAGCCCTGGATTGGATTCGCGGGGCGCGGGGGGGGGTGGTGTCGTCTGACAGGGTCACAGGGTCACGAGCTGTGTGCCTTGTGGCCGGAGCACAAGAAGGGGGTTTTGGGAAGGACAGGGGGCCCCTCCCTGAGGGGGGTGAAGGCAGAGGAAGGTCCCTTGTGGCCCCCCCAGACTTGGTGAGTTTCATTGGTGCATCTGAGGTGTTCTCAGACCGGGGACGAGGGGGCCACCCCTGCAGCTTGGGGTGCCCTCAGCTGCTGTCTGTGCAGGGCCAGCTCGCCCTTCTGCGTCTCAGAACGCCCCAGGTGTCCGGGTGGAGCTTGGCGCGTGCCTCCAGCTGGGCCGCGGGACGGCCACCGCGGTCCTGTGGCCGGGCCGGCGGGCAGTGCCCTCCCAGCGCTCGGAGGTGGCCATGGTGGCTGCGGAGGGTGGGCGGGAAGGGCGTGCTCCGGAGGGCGAGGGTCGGGCGGTGGTGGGGCCGCTGCCCTCCCAGAGAGCCCCCTCCCCTGCCCCCCGCGGGTGGCCCTGCTGTCCCTCCCCGGCCCTCGGCGCCTGGGAGGCCGGGCGAGGGTCCCCACGGCCATCGGGCGCACGTTCTGGGCCGGGAGGAGCCGCGCTCGCTCTCCGTGCGGGCGGGAGCCGGGACGACCTCGGGGTTTGTCCCGAGACCCTCCGGTCACGTCAGGTGTGAAATCGCGTTCGTGGCCATGGGCTTGCGAGTAGGGACTGTCCCCTGGGCGTTTCCGAGGAGGGCGGGCCCCGTGGGCACTGAGCTGGAGCGAGGCCTGCCTGAGACCGACGTTTGCCGCCGGCCGCCCCAGCTCTGGGGGACACGCGTTCAGCTGCCTCCACGCGTGCGCCGAGCCCTGCCTTTGGGTGGCCCCGATCTGTCCACTGCTCCGTGCTCGGAGCTGGGCCCGGCTGGGGACACGTCTTCAGTGCTGCCTCACCAGAGCGGTCCTCGCTGCTGACCCCAGCCCGGGGCGGGGGGAGGGCAGAGACCCCTAGCACAGCCTGCAGGAGGCGGGGGACGAGGGGCCTCGGGCAGGAGGGAGGGACAGTGGGCACGCAGGCTGTGCTGGTTGAGAGCAGGGTGTGTCGTGTGCACGTGTGTGTGTGTGTGTGTGCATGTGCGTGTGCACGTGCGTGTGGTCCCATTCTCGCTGTGCCTCAAGTGTCCCCAGCTCACTGGCAGCCGTTGGGAGGTGCAGGACGGGAGGGAGCTGGGGGATGTGACCATCTAGCCAGGGTCCTGTGTTGGTGGGAAGCCCGTCCACCCCCCACACTCCTGCCGCTGCCCAGGGCTGGGGACCCCTGGGTGGGCGCTGGGGCTGGCCTGGCCGCGGGGGGAGGGTGACAGCCGGGACCAGGCTCAGACACCGCCACGCGTGGTGTGTCCCGAGCGACCCCAGAGCTGGCAGGGGCAGGACGAGGGCCGCGTGGCAGCGTCCGTCCCGTGCCTCGGGCAGAAGGAGGTGTTACCTGAGGCCCCACAGAGGGCAGCTCTGGGGTGGGGGCGGCGGGGAAGACGTGTCTGGTGGCACCGGCCGTCGTCCCCAGCACGTCCGTCCCCTCCCGGTTCCTGTGTGTGGACGCCCGGCTGCTGCGCTGTCCCTTTGGAGTGCTCTTCGGGGTTGGCTCGGAAACCCCTGCGGGACGCACAGCCCCGAAGTGACACTGTTGCAGGAGCGGGGACCGGGGCCGGGCCGGCGCGGGGGGCAGAGTGTCTGTCTCCAGGGCTCGGCCCCAGCGCCGGGGTCTCTGGCCGAGGACGGGGTCTGGAAGCCGGTGGGGAGCCGGGTCCCTCAGAAGCAGCCGCGGGGCAGAGCTGGGCTCGTCACAGCGGGGCGCTTGCCAGTCGCAGCTTCACGCGGGGCTGGGGGCTGCCGTCTCGGGGTCCTGGGCCCTGCCCAGGCGGACGCCCCAGGGAGCCAAGCCCCCAGACCCACACAGCACAGGCAGCAGCGCGGAGCCCGCCTCCAGCTCACCGCCTGGAAGCTGGGACCCTCCGAGCAGGGGGCCCCCACGTCCTCTTGGCCTGGGGACTCTGCTGCTCTGAGGAGGTGGGGGCGTCCGGGGCGCCTGTCTCTGTGACTAGGGGTCTGTGTCTTTCTCCTGCAAGAGTGGGAAGCGGGGAGAAGGGGCGGCTTCGTGCAGGCGGGGCTGCGGCCGGCCGCGGGGGCGGGGGGCGGGGCTGGCCCGGCCCCTCCCCCGGACTCTAGCCTCTGGCCTGGCCCCCCGCCGGCCGCTCACAGCCCTGATGGCTCCGCAGCCCCGCGGCCGCCCCGGCCTGTGGCCGCTGCTCCTGCTGAGCTGCGGGCTCGCTGCCGCCCACGCGGACTTTATGAGCTGGCTGTGGTCGTCCTCCAGGGCCGCTGACCCCCCAGGCAGCCCACCCGTGCCGGCCGCAGAGGGCACGACAGCTGCGGCCCCTCCGGCCGGCCCCACTGAGCAGTGGACGGTCCCTGCCGGCTCTGAGCTGCCCCGGGAGAGGCTGGAGGCTGGCCAGGGCGAGGCCCCCGCCGCCCCCCATGTCCCCACCGCGAGCCCGGACGGGAAGGAGGAGAGCGTCGCGGGTGTCGGGGCCAAGATCCTGAGTCTGGCCACGGACATCTGGACCTTCGTCCAGCTGTGGAACAACAGTGCCCCCACCGAGAGCACCAGCTCGGCCGAGACGCCAGCCCCGGTGGCCCCCACGGACCCCCTCGGCACAATCCCCGGGCCGTCCAGCGCCTCCCCGGACGGCGGGGCCCCAAGCCCTCCGGACACTCAGGGGGCTGGGACCGGGGCCCGGCCCGTGCCCACCCAGCCGCCTCCCGCCTCGGGCAGGCCCCGGGCACTGCTCGGGGAGCCCTCGGTTTCCCCGACAGCCCCAGGTAGCACCCTCTCCTCCCTGCTGGGCGGGACCCCTCTCTGGGGGCGCCAGCAGTCCCAGGGGAGGCCCCAGGATCTGGACGGCAAAGGACTCTCGGCCGGTCCCCGTCAGCAGCACCCGCGCCCCGGCGTCCTGCGGCTCGGCCCACGTCTGCTTCGCCTGGTGGCGGGTCCCCCGGGCCAGCACGCACGCCCCTGGGCTCTGCACGTCGGCGCCCCTGCCCGGCCGTCTCGATGCACACGCTCAGCTTTAGGGGGGCCCGGTGGTGCGAGGGGCGCCCGCGGGGCGGAGCCAGTGGGGCCTGGTCTTGCCAACGGCTCGGTGCTGCCCTGGGCCGTGGCGCCCACCGCCCCGGGCCGCTGCCGGCCCCTGCCGCCTGGCCTGCTGGTCTGCGGCCGCCTGGGCCTCGGCCGCGCCTGGCTGCCCAGCCCCCTGCGCCAGGCGAGCGCAGAGGAGGCCCTGGCGGCCGCGGGCGCCTGGGGGCGCCTCCTCGCCACTCGCTGCCACCGCTTCCTCGCCTGGTTCCTCTGCCTGCTGCTGGCCGCGCCCTGCGGCCCGGGGCCCCCGCCCGCCCCGCCCCCCTGCCGGCAGTTCTGAGAGGCCCTGCAGGACGCTTGCTGGAGCCACCTGGCCGGGGGCGGGCTGCCTGTCCCCTGCGCCTCGCTCCCGGCCCAGGAGGACGGGGGCTGCGTGTTCATTGGGCCAGCCGCAGGTAACGCCCGCCCCCCACCCCGCCCCGTAGCCAGGGCTGCTGGGAGCCTGGTGCCCCCCCCATCCCCCGCCCCGATGCCGGGTCCCCACGGCCGGGTCCCCGTCACCCTCGGGAGGCGGGGGGGGTCTGAGTGAGGCCTGCAGGGCGCGCGGAGCCTGGGTTCTGTGTGTGCCGACGGCCGTGTGCCGTTCACGTCACCTCCCCACGCCCCGAGATGGCCCGCTGCGCCCCAGCCACGGGGGAGACGGGGCCCCAGCCTGCTCGGGCGGAGGGGCTGCCGGGGTGGACGCCGCGGGCTGGGGGGCTGCTGCTCTGAAGGTCCAGAGGTCGCGGCCATGTGCAGGGGTCAGTGAGCACCAGGACATGGCGTCTCCCCCCCACCCATGGAGGGGGGAGGGGAGGGCAGCCACCGCCAGCCAGCGCCCTCCATGGCCACCTGGGGCCTGCTCCCCGTCCCCCTAACTGCCCCGCCCGTCCAGGCCAGGCTGTGTGTCCCCTCCCCTTCACCCTCTGTGGTGGCAGCCTGATTGTCATCCGTCCCCGCGGTCACCAGGCTTTGGGGCTGGGCCCCTGTGGGGTGTGTGGGGGTGACCCCCTGTGTGCCAGGCCCCGGGGGGAGTGAGGGGGCCGCCAGCGCCCGGGTCCCGGCCAGGGCGGGAAAGAGTGCTGATGACACATGGTGTCCGACCCCGAGAGGGGCACGCCGGGGGCCGGAGGGAGGACGGCAAGGCGCGCTCTGCTCGCGGGCGGGAGTGGCCGGCAGGGCGTCCAGCAGAGGGACGGCCACGTGGGGCGGCCCATGTGTGTGGGGGAGGGGTCCCGTGGCTGCTGAGGGAGCTGGGGCCTGGGGTGCAGGCCGGGGCCACACTGGGGGCACAGCGGACTTTGTTTTGGGACCACAGCGAGCTCGGTGCCCAGATCACCTGTGTGTCGGGTGAGTGGGGTCCTCGTCCTGTTCCGTGGCCGTGTCCTGCCAGGAGGCCCATGTGCCACGGGAAGGAGCCCGGCAGTTCCCACAGCCCCCCATTCCTCCACGGGACCCCAGCTCTCCTTTGGGGGGGTCAGCCCCACAGGCTGTGGGGTGTGAGCTCTCTAACCACAGCTGGCCGGGTCAGCCGATCGGCCGGAAGGGGCTTCTCGCCAGACACCTGCAGTGTTGGCAGGGTCCCCGGCCATGACGGAGGCCGTGTCCCCGCAGGGCCCCCCCGGGGGACTCGTCCGTCAGCCCTCGGCTCAGATGCTCGTGTCACCAAGGTCCCCGGTGTGGCCTGGCCGGGGACGGTCCCATGGGGACCGGGGCTGGGAGCGTGTCCCCTCCCCCAGCCTCACCGTGGGACCACCCACCGCGGGCCTCACACCCTGCTCGGGCGGGTGGAGGAGGGGCGAGGCGCTGCCCTCTCCCGAGTGGGTGGCAGTGCCACCGGCGACGCGTGCAGGTGCTGCTGGGGGGGGGGGCTGGGAACCAACCATCGCCAGCCGAGTGAGGCCCTGGGGCCGTGGGGGTCTCTGGAGGAGGGGACGTCCCAGCCTGGGTGCTGCTTCCGTCCCAGGACCCGGCCAGGGCTGCCCCCGGGGGCTCGGCGGAGCCCCCACCATCCCCGTCCCCGATTGAGCTCAGGCTGCAGGGTTGCTGCAGGCCCCGGGCGGGGATGGACCCACGGCCCTCGTGGTGGGGGGTGGAGCGGGTCCCAGGTCAGAGGGACCGGGGTGGGAGCAGGTCAGGGGCAGGTGTCTGTGGGCAGCGCTGCACCCTCCCACCAGCCAGGGCGGGTCCTGAGCAGGGGGAATGTTGTGTCACCTGCAGGGGGACTGCAGGAGGGGGCTGTGCCACCTGCTGGGCCGGGGCGGGGGAGGCTGCCTTCTCGCCCGCTCACCAGGAACCGCTCGGCCCTCGTGCTGCGGGGTGGCCGCCGTCCTGTGTTAGCTCGGGACACGCCGTCGCCGGATCAGAGCTGCACGCGGGGTGGGGGGCGGGGGCGGGGGCTGACGCAGCACCGAGGCCCCTCGGTGGTGGGCGTCCCGTCCCGCCGTCCCTCTGTGGGCTGGCCTCGGCGTGTGTGCGGGAGTCCGGGAGCAGCTGTCACAAGTGGCCACGAGCCGGGTGGCTTGTAGCCGCACAGAGGGACCCCTCAGCTCCTGGAGGCCGGAAGTCCAGAGTCGGCCCCCGGGGCTGACCGGTGCCTCGGCCGGTCCCCTGGGCTCCCGGAGACGCTGCGTCCTGCCCCGCCCCACGCCCGCGTGCCTGCCGCCCCCGCACCTGGGCGTGTGCCACCCCTACCCGTCCTTCCCGCGCTGCCGTCTCTGGTTTCTTCCCCGTCACAGACGTTTCTCTGTCCCCACGGGGACTACGTGGGGAGATCTGGGGCGTCTCCAGGCCCGCTGGCCGGGCAGAGTGCGTCCGCGGCCCAGACGGCGTGGCAGGCGTCCTGGGGCCGTGGTCCTGCCCGCCGCAGCCCGCATCACGTGCGCCTCCGCTCCGTCTCACGTCCTCGGGCGTTACAGTCTCACGGGAGCCCTGTCCCCCGTGCCACAGGGCCGGGGACGCTGCCCCAGGAGACCCAGCGCCCCCTGTTCTGCTGTCCTGGGAGTCTGACGCGTGCCCGGCACCGGCGCCCTGCAGCGGGCTCCCCGCCCCGCACTGCTGGTCCCCTCTCTGGGAGGCGGAGCTGCCGCGGGCGCCCCACCACGCCCTGCACTGCTCCTGCGGGTCCCCGGCGTGCGGCCGGGACTGTGGGAGTGGGGTGGTGACAGGTGGATGCAGGGAGTGGGGTGGGGACGGGCTCTCAGCGTGCAGGTGGGCGGGGTGGGATGGGGCGCGGACGCTGTGGGGTGGGGTGCGGCTGGGCCCTGAGCCCCGAGCCCCGTGAAGCAGCCCCGAGCCCCCACGGGGACGCAGAGCCCCGCTGTGCCCTTGCTGTCCTGCCACGTGGCGTGGGTGACGCCTGCCGTGCCCGCCGTGGGCCTGCAGGCCGGGCCACAGGACGGTGCGGTGGCTTTCGTTTCAGCTGCTGTGTCCTGCCCCGCAAGGTGCCCGGGTGACACGCAGAGGCCATCCCCAGCCCAGACGGCAGAGCCCCGGGTCGCGGGGCAGGCGCCAGGCTTGTGATTCAACTCGGTTTCCCCTTTGTGCCTGCTCGCGGCCTCACCGGTGTCTTCCTCTCCTTTGCAGAGAGCGCGGGCACAGAAGTGGGGCTCCTGCAGCTGCTCGGGGAGCCCCTGCCCCAGCACGTCACCCAGGTGGACGACCCCGAGGTGGGGCCGGCCTACGAGTTCGGCCCAGACGCCAGCGGCGGCCAGGCGGCCCGCGCCCACCTGCCCAGCCCCTTCTTCCGAGACTTCTCGCTGCTGCTGCACGTGCGGCCGGCCACCGAGGGCGCGGGCGTGCTGCTCGCCGTCACGGACGCGGCCCAGGCCGTGGTCTCGGTGGGCGTGAAGCTGTCGGCCGTCCGCGATGGCCACCAGCACGTGCAGCTGCTGTACACGGAGCCCGGCGCGGCCCAGACGCGCACGGCCGCCAGCTTCCGCCTGCCCGCCCTCCCCGGCCGCTGGACGCGCCTGGCGCTCAGCGTGGACGGCAACGCCGCGGCGCTCTTCGTGGACTGCGAGGAGCTGCAGAGGGCGCCCTTGGCGCGGTCCCCGCAGCGCCTGCCGCTGGAGCCGGGCGCCGGGCTCTTCGTGGCTCAGGCCGGAGCCGCGGACCCCGACCGCTTCCAGGTACCCCGGAGGGCGGCGTGGGGGCGGGGTGGGCCTGGGGCGGGGCCTGGACGCTCACGGGGACAGGGGCTGGGCCGGGGACGGTGGCTGGGCCGGGGTCAGGGGCTGGGCCGGGGTCAGGGGCTGGGCCGGGGTCAGGGGCTGGGCCGGGGATGATGGCTGGGCTGGGGACAGGGGCTGGGCCGGGGACGGTGGCTGGGCCGGGGTCAGAGGCTGGGCGGGGGACGATGGCTGTGCCAGGGACAGGGGCTGGGCCGAGGACGGGGGCTGGGCCAGGGACGGGGGCTGGGCCAGGGCTGGGGACAGGGGCTGGGCCGGGGTCAGTGGCTGGGCCGGGGACATGGCTGGGCCGGGGATGGGCCGGGGCCAGGGACGATGGCTGGACCGGGGACGTGGCTGGGCCAGCCCAGCTGCCCTGCCCCTTGGTCCGCCTGGCCCCACAGCGCCTCTTACTCCCCGGTGTCCCAGCCTCTTGGACACCCCAACAAGGGCCTCCCTGAGCTGCTCTGGTTTCTCTGGGGCCCCCTTGGGACCACCATCCTCATGGGTGCTGGCCTGCTCCACCCGTGCACAGAGCAAGCAAGGGGCCCCTCGTTCTGAAATTAAGACTTTCGGGGCGGCAGCATTGGGGGATAGGAGCGGGTGCAGGCCACCCGGGGGTGAGCTGCACCCCGTGAAGGCCGCACGCCCGCGGGGTGAGGCCAGGGGTTCACACCCAGTGCCATCACCGTTTTCTTTACTGGACGGCTCAGTGCCTGCCGCTCGGGGCAGCGGTGCAGGCAGGACCCCCACGGGGCCGTCTCCGCCGTGTCCCAGTGCTGGGGCGCGGTCTTCGGCCTGGGCCCCCAGCCCCCTGCGGCTTGGAACCGTGAGCTGGCACCCGCCTCCCGCCCGGCAGCACCGCGTGGGCACCCTTGGCGCTGACTCAGTTCTGAGTGACAGCCCCTCTGCCGCGGGCACGCCCCTGCCCACGGCCCGGACAGGGGCCCCTGTGTGTGCTAGCGGGGGACGAGTCCCCAGCAGACAGAGAGCCGATTGTGGCCCGGACAAAAGCTGCGTGACCGAAAGTTGTCCTAAGCCCGGGTGCCTCCGGTTCTGAGAGCCGGCCTTTCACCTCCGGCGGGAACTCTCACCCGTGGGGGCCGGGAGCCGGCTGGACTTCGACACCACGCTGGGGGCCCTGGTGTTGTCACTTTGCTCCTCAAACAGTCGTCTCTTCCAGGAAGGGCCGTGTTTACTGCCCGTTCGTCGAGTGATTTCCTGGCATTTTCGGACGGGGCAGGACGCAGGGGCCCACGTGTGTGTCACACTCTGACCGAACAGCTGCCCTGTGCCGATGGGGACAGGCCCTGCTGAGAGGGCTCCGGGTGGCAACGCGGGAGCGAGGTGGTTGGCACCTCTGCGCAGCCGGGACACACCAGCCCGCCTCCCCCCGGGCCCGGCCCGGGCCGCACGGCGCTGCCGAGCGTTCCGTGGTGGTGGGTGAAGACAGACCTTAATTTTTTTCACGTGTCTGTTGTTTTTATTCTTTTGTGACTGGTCTGTCTACGTTCTCTGCATTTTTTGTTTTGGTGAGTTCAACCTTATTGACTCATGCATACTCTTTACATATGCAAGAAAGGGATCTTCCGTTGCGTACACCACCAATTTTATTTCTCGGTTTGCCGTTTCCTTGCTCGCCTTGTCATTTTTTAAAACATCACTGGGCTCTTTGACGTATTTACGTGGTTCGGTCCTACCTGGAGGGGACACCCACGGCGCTGACCGTCCCAAGCAAGGCTGCAGGCTGGGGAGGCGGACGGCGGGGACCCGCGTGAGGCTCCTTTGCCCGGCTCGGGGCCGTGGCCCTGCCTCCCTCCGCCAGGCAGCCTGTCGCTTTCACTGGGTCACGGCCAGCCAAGTCAGGCCCCGTCTGGGTCCCGTGTCCCCGCAGGGGAGCCGTTTCCGGAATTTTCTGAGTGGGTGTCTGGTCCGATTCCGGCCAGGTGAGAAGAGGGGTTGTCCGGTGGCACAGACGACAAAGTCGGGTTTTCTGACTTTCCGAACGAAGATTCCTGGGGAAGCGTTGCTCAGGCCGTGCATTCCTGAGACGTGCCAGGAACGGAAGGTCGGGGGGCCGCTCGGGGGCCGGGTGCTCCCCCGGGGGGTGTCGGTGGGCTCCACCCGGTGCTGGCACCGGGCGGGCCCGTGTGGGTGCCTCCCGTCAGCGACGTTCTGCCACCTCTCGGGGCGTCCCGGGTCTGTCCCCGGGGCGGATTGGGCGGGAACGTCCCCGGGACACGGCGGCCACCGCCCGCCCCCTCCGGCTCGCTCGGTTCCATTGCCGTCCCCTTTCCCGCCGTTCCCGTGCTGGTGTAGCCGCATTTGGAGGTTCCTTTCTGGTTGTGGGGGGTCCCCGTTTCCCTGCTCACGGATCGCTTCTCTCTGGGGAGCCACCCCCTGTTTGCCCGGGGTTTCTCTGAGGCTCTGTCTGGGTGTCGGGCGGACCGCCCACCAGCGCGCTGGGCCCTGGCCGGGGCCGCGGGCCTGTCCAGCCGCCGGCACCGTCTGTGCTCGGTAAGGAGCGTGGGCCTCGTCGTCCCTCACGGGCAGCTGTGGTGGCCGCACCCCATGAACGTGAGCACTCGGCCCACCGGTCACTGGGCTCGGGCCACTGGGCCGGGCTTGGTGCCGAGGATGGCGTGGAGCAGGCAGGAAAAGTGTGGGCGCCCCGGGCCCCACTCCCCCTGTGGCCCCCAGTCGCACAGACCCGCCACTCCTGGCCGAGGCCCCGCTTACGACAGGTGCTGGGAAGCCTGTCGCGCGTCGGGAGTGACACACGCTGGCCTGGCCTGGCCGCGGGGCCACAGCGGCCGTGCCGTGCCCTGGACGGGGGAGCAGGTGGGGGCGTCTGTCGTGCCGGGTCGAGCCCGGGGACCGCGGTCTGTCACCCCGGTGTCTGGGCCGCATGCCAGGCAGGTGGTCCCCGGGGCCAGGAAGTGGCATGGCGGGGGCGTGGCCGTCACAGTCACTGCTGAGGTGGGTGACAAGGGAACAGGCTGACTTGAGGGATCAGCTGGCGGAGGAGGGGGTCCCGGGGTGGGGGTGATGCAGACCTGGGGGTGCTGTGCCCCACACACACAGGGTCTTGCACCTCCACTGCCCCTAGGAGGACACACTCTGCCAGGCGGGGCAGAAAGGCTGGGTCAGACGCCACCTGGGAGTTGGGGTCTCTGGGGGGGCAGCCCCAACACCAGCAACCCCAGGGACTCCCTTCCACAAGGTGAGGGTCTCGTGTCCACACAGGACTTTGGGACGTGTGGCCCGTGATGTGGCAGGGACAGGACAGAGAGCATTTATCGATGGCAGTGCCGGATTTCATAACGTTTGGATGTTTGGTTTCGAAGTCTACTCGGTATTTGCCGTGGGTCTTATCGCCCTTGCACTAGTGACGTTGGTGACGTCGTCCCAGCTGGCCACGGTCCTCTGAGGCGGCCGCGCTGGCCCGGGCTGGCCAAGGTCCACAGCCTCGCGATGGTGTCGCTGTGGGGACGGGTTATGACAGGACATGCAGGGCCCTGACCCCACACGAAGGGCCCTGAGCGGTTTCCCAGAACTCTCAGCATCGGGCCCCGCCTGCCGTCCCGGGCGTTCTCTGCCTTCGCGGCTCCCTGTCGCCCGGGGACCGCCCCGTCCCCGCGCAGCGGGGCTGGGGGGCTGAGATTTGCATCTCGAACTTGATGCTGCTGCTGACCCCTGCCCTGACCCTGAGGCCGACTCCTGCCCTGACCCTGAGGCCGACCCCTGCAGTTTCGAGTCCAGAGGGCCTGTGCCTCCTCGGGGTGCTGGCTCCCCAGAAGCCTACACGTTGGAGCCTGTGTGTCATGTGGAGGGCCAGGGCGGGGCGCGATCCCTGGTCTGCACCCCCTCACACCCACACCCACACGCTGCCCACAGCACAGATGCACACGCATTACACACGAGTGCACACACGCAGGGAGATGGGGTGCCATCCTGCAGGCCTCACCGTCAGCTGTGGGGGTGAGGGATGGTAAGAGGAGTCAGGCAGGTCTGGCTCCAGAGCCCATCACCACCCTGGGGAGGGAGTCCAGGAGTGCTTCCTGGAGGAGGTGGCCTGACTGAGCCTCCAGAGACCAGTGGAGCCCTCAGCAAGGATTCAGCTGGGGACATGCTGGGCTGTTTGTGGGTTGGTGGTCACATGCTCCTTGTTGGTGTGAGCAGGAAGGTTGTGAGGTCAAGGGTCAGCTGATAAAGTGAGTGCAAAGGGCGTCTGGGGAAGTAAACGGAATGACCGAGGCCGGGGTCAGCGCGGGCCAAGGGTATGTCGGCCTGCTGCCCGTTTCC